>DWAV01000940.1:0-15543 GCA_018231305.1 Noctuana lactifera
GCCAGAGCAAAAATGACAACTGTCAAACTCTAGTTCCGGCGTATTCTGACAATGACATTTCGAATGCGCCGTCATATAATAATATGTAAAGTTAAGAACAACTGATAAAATTCATGTTACTATCAACATAACACAAAGCCCCAAATTGAATTGCCAATTTCCTTCAAAATGTGTGTGCCATCAAATTGAATTGAAATTCAGGACAAAAATGGCCGTCTCGGTCTCTCGGTGCACGACATACGTGGAGATTCAGTCTGTCGAATATTGGCTTATGTAAATCACCTGAGGGCGTCGGTGCATAGCCTCACTGTACCTGACGCCCCTTTCGTGAGTCAAGTTTGAGATTTCATTGTGCATTTGCAATTTATTATTTTATTTACTTTTAAACTCTTTTTAAGCAATTCTTATGGGGACAATGGGAAGGAAAAATGACGTCCCGTTGTCCGTAGATAGGCTTAATGGGGACAACGGGAATGCACCAGTAATTACACAGATTTATCAGACGTCATTTAATTTTCTTCCCGTTGTCCCCATAATGGGGATTATAGCTAATAGGGACAACTATCTACATATTTCACTTAATAGTATAAAACAAAGTCGCTTTCTCTGTCCCTATATCCCTATGTAAGCTTAAATCTTTAAAATTACGCAACGGATTTTGATGCGGTTGTTTTTAATAGACAGAGTGATTGAAGAGGAAGGTTTATATGTGTAAACGTTCACAGTTTTTCTGTAGTGTATTTAGTATCAGCATTGCAGCCGTGCGAAGCCGGGACGGGTCGCTAGTATTTATTATAACAGAGGGAGAAAAACGAAGTACGATTCTTATATTTGCCGTTGGCGTTCCTAACCAATAAAATGATCATAAAGGCCACCCATTATACTGTCTGTAGATAATCCGACGGCTGTTCGCTATCGTATGATTTTATCGCTAAAATTCATCGGCGCCTTTCGTTGTATAAGACTTACTGCGAATGTCAACGTCCTGAATGCATCGCCTCTTTGAAGTGCAGTTGAACAATTGACAGATTCACTAATGTAGAATGTACCTACTAAATAAATGAATGCTGTCATTGTTTAAGTAAAAAAGGCAAATAAAATTATAAACTTGTAAAAATGAGGGCAGATATAAAGTATTTTGAAATACAATTAATTAGAATGTATTTTTCGCTGTTTCTAGGTTACAGTTGTAAATGAAGTGAGAGTATTATGATTATACATGGTTAGAAAGATTTCCTGTGCAGTTTAATAGAATTACAACATTATAAAAATCTTAGTATTAAAATAATTATGTTCCTAACTTGAAAATAAAAACTTCAAATTAGATTAACAACTTCAGATAAATTTATAACTAACGGTAACTAAATTAATACTTAATGATATGAAATCACATGAAAGTTGAATTGATTAATAGTTAAATATGTTCCTAAGGTTTAAAAGAGAAAGAAAGAATGTAAATAAAAAAATTATAAGGACGCCAATACATGAAAATACAAAAGGAAGTCCTTGTATTATAAATGTAGAAACTTACTTTGGTAATAGTCCGAAACCATCCAGGGCTGACAGTTTCGTGGATAGATAGCCTACGTGACCACTAAATGTAGAGCATTCATCATATTCACACTGGACGTGCAAACACAAGGGTGTGGCGACAACAGATTTTGCTACGATATCTTGCTATGGATAAGACTTGGTACCAAAACAACATAAACGATGTGGTCTTTCCACTACCACCATCCTTCTTCTTGTTATTTATTAAATTACTATATTTATTGCCTTCAATTCTTTTTATGTCCCACTGCTGGTCACGGGTCTCTCCCCACAACCGGGGAAGGCCTGAAGCATACTCCACCACGCTGCTTCAATGCAGATTGGTGGAGTTACGTGTTAGTGGCCAGCCAGTGCCGCTCAAAGGGGCTCCGACCAGGTTTAACGAGTGTTATCTACCGATAACATCCGAGACCGACAGCTACGGGTACATTAACCCTCCAAAAGTCGGATGCGCGCATGAAATTTGCCACTAGCAGCAACCCTTCCGGATCGCTTGCGATATACACCACCAGCGGGACTATGCGCACTATATTTATTACTTTGTTATAAATTATATACTGATAAAATTATCCAAATTTTAAAGGTCATGCTAGTTTTGAGGCCAGATTAAATGACAACTGACCATCAATCCCTTGTATTTGTAGAAGACGTAATGTAAATATAAGGGTGTGCAGTGCAAACAACGTTCATACGACAGCTGCTTGGAATAGATAAAGCCGTCGACATGGCATAGACTTTCTATTATCTTTGCTTATAACAGAGTAACTAGCAGACAGTAGATACAGCCGTAACCAGGTACCTTCTAGAGATTTATTAGAAGAATTTTTTTCTTCAGTAGTTATAAAGGATCTCACAAATTTTTCATAATCCTACCCTTCCAGTTTATGCCATTCTACATAAGTTTATTATAGAGATATATAATTGAATAGGTATATTATGCTCGTTATATCGACATTAACAAAATTCAGGCGAAAATATTCCTTGAATATCTTTCCAACAAGTTATTAAAGAAAAGTTCTCCGAAATTCCACTCTTGTTTGCAACAAAAATTTTAATACTTTATGTTAAGATTTATCCTATTGTTTTCATTAAAATATTTTTTTATAAGTAAGGTCTTTATTTCGGGGAAGGCTTTAATAACATGATACTAAAATAAACTGACATATTTTTACATACTACATAATAAAATAAATAAATCGATATTCAAATGAGAACCCATTTATAACATATTCCTAACAATTTAATCAAATTTCAATTACCTCAATAGGATCCGCATACCTGTCCCTTGCAATTAAAGTCTTCATAATTATTAATTTCATTGTAGTTGTCACCTGCCTAAGCTTTATCGGAGACTTGTCATATCGCTACAGCCATATCAGCTAAGTTTTCTGAGATATCAAACTTTATCAGCGTAACCGTCGATCGGTATAAGTACCTACTTAATGGTATTAAAATCTAATGCTGCTAACATACTCGTATATGGCACATTTTATCAAGTAGCCTATTTATTAATCATTCTGAATCAATGATTGATAAACTGGAACAAAATGACCAAAAGATTTAGTTATCAATTTGTTTTGTTGAGTTGAGTTTTGTTACCAATTTAGTAAACTGTTACATATAATTATATACAGTAGAGAGAGTATAACTTTAATAGGCGCAAATACTTCTAGAATAGTTTATATAATAGAGAAATTCATTTTTGAACCATTTATTTAGTATCCAGTCTATACGGGCTCTATTTACAAATGAGGTCTCGCCTTAAAGGTCAAAAGATCAAAAGTAACTAATATCAAAAAAGTTTGCAATCGTTCTATGGCAGTTGTTATCATTATAACATTATTAGCAGTATAACTGTAAAAAACAGAAAGGATATGGAAATGCTAGTAAGACTCTCCTATCTTCAAAGCCAAACAAGTTATTAACAATGCAGACCATATTACACCGAGTGCCGTAACTTGAAACAAAGGAATCGTTAGCGAGTGTCACCGAATTGTTTAAACAACGCACACAAAGGTCTCTGGCTGGTAACAGCCGTAACAACTCATTAATAAGACTGCTATAGAACTCTTGTCGATCTTAAAGGTACATGGAAGTTTAAAATGAAACGCTATTGAGGTGGAAACACAATAAGATTTTTGTCAATAGAATACTCGTATTTTCATTATAAATTAAAAATTACGATTTATAGGTAAAACGAACTAACTCATGTATCTACGTAGGTTTGGCTTTCAGTAATTATAAGAAAATTAATTAAAATATGTACAAGTTACATTATAAGTTTCAAATTCATCTTTCGCGCCAGTCGACTATTGTCATATTTACTCATTCGCAATTTCCCTTTCCTGTTTAGATTTTTATCTTTAGCTATGTGTATTACACCTTCTTCATGTGTCTTCTTCGTCTTAAATGTTACTTTTTTATTTTTTATTTAAAAAATGTCTTGAAATATTTTTCAAACTTTGAGTTCCACATGAAGCAGTGTAACAGTCGTTCTTTAAATTTTAATTCACGTAAAGCATTTAACATTCGCATATTAAGTCAATACTTATGTTCCCTACGATAAAAATGTACATTGCATGCTCAAATTCCGAGTCGTTTTCATGAATATGAAAACAAGCATAGAACAAGACAAGTCTGAACTTGTTCTCGCGATGTTACAAGGAAATGTTACGATTGAGACGTTTGATTACGAAATCGGAAACAGCGTCGTCGAGCTGAATACAGAATGGCCTGACTGGGGTTTATTTTCATATTCCGGGACAGACCATGAATATGAATGACAGGGTTTCAGGTATGTCATCTTATCTGATGAACTGTTTGCTGTTCAATTTAGGCTAAACAGGAATAACACAAATTATGAATTGATTTGTTAGATTTATGGGAAAAATTGCATTAAATGTTTACTAAATACCTCATTAGATTTAAAGTACAATGTAGAAGTCATAAATGACTGAAAATCCTAGAAATGACCTACATAACTTCCTGAATAAGTATGATAAAGTGGCAGGTGACAGGACTGACCACCGATGAGCTAAAGGCATCCACGCCGCGGCATAAGGGTCGTCGTCTTTCGAACCAATGAACTGATAACTTGAAGAAAACATTAAAAGTGCACAAGAGTGGATAGAGCGTTAACTAAACATTTGTGAAAATAATTGTTAAAAGTTATTTATAGCTTTTCGACAACCGCGAACTATCACGATACTGATCGCCATTCCAACACGAGACCACTGCGAGAGCATTGTGGAGACATTGACAGTAAAAAAGTAGACTAGGGCCCTGTAAGAAGTAATCAACAAAATTTGAAAATTGCAAAAGTTGATAATAAATGACACAAATTTAGCACTTACTTATCTGATGCTATTTACAGTTAACGATTAAAATATGATTGTTATCAGTCATTGATCGTAACAAGCAGACCGTCCTTAAATTATGTTCGCAAAAATCAAGGAGTGCTTAAGAAATAAGGTGTTATCAATAAATATTGTTAGCACTAGTATTTTTGGTACATTAATGTGTATTTTGCCTTCTCGAAAGTTTTATGATAGCGTGCGATAATGGAAATAAGTTTTAGTGAAATAACCAAATCCTTAGGTACATGTTAAGTTTCAGATCATTTAAACAATTATTATTTAACTTACGTAATAACTAATTGCTAAACAAAGGTAAGCTAGAAGTGTGTCGTACAATTGTGTCTTACAATTTAATACACATTAGATTTAGGTCAAGTCTCACACTTAAAATAAAAGATAATTACTTTGTAAGTTAAGCTCATTGTTCATACTAATATTTCATTGGACGACAATTACCTACTAAAATATTTTTTATAACAACAAACATAACAATGTTATCTTTGAAATACAGCTTCTAACATAATTAAGGATGTCAGTTTATAATGCAGGTACAATTAAGGGTGTTTAAGGGTACAATTAATTGTTTTGCACAGGTGGACCAAGAGGAGGGTGATGCTGAGGGGTCAGGGCGGTACGGGACCATACCACCTTTCCCACCGCCTCCACCTGGCCTAGACGGTACTGTTTGCTGGATTAAGATCATGAAATAGTTGACAGGAGATGCGGGTAACGGAGCGAGTAGGAAACCAGGAAAGGTAGCAGGAAACCAGGAAACTAAACCGTGGTTTCCTTTTTCTTCCACGCAATTTCTAGCTAAGCTTTGATTATAACTGTATAATTAGGGTCGTCTCATGTTTAAAGGCGTTACAAAAGCTAAAGCTGCGCTTGAAAGCTGGCAACGAATTGAGGCTTCTAGTGGTGATTATGTGCCTACGCGATAATATCCACTCTTTTGTTAGGCCGGTTTAAATAATTTAGATCCTATTATACAAAATTCAATCCCAAAAAATCATTATTTAACTTTGAGTTAAGGAGTTTCGGGATTAGGTTTTTTTAAATAAAATTAATATTTAAGATATTCTCCAACACTATCGTTATACTAGCGTTAGCGTAATGTTCGTTTAGATTCTTAATACTAGCTCTAATACAGTTGCAAAAAGAATAATAATATACCTACAGCTCATAGCGGTAACACAAGCAGACATCCCCGCTACCCGCTCCGCTACCCGCCACTGTTTTTATTGAATACTCTACCTTAGTCTGTTGACTTAACTCGTAATTACACTGGAAGTTATGAACCCAACTTTTAGTACAAATATACGTGATGTACGAGTGTAATCCTGAATGCTGCGGATTATTGCTTTATTATGTACTTTACCACCCTACGTATTTCGAGAGTGCCTAATTAGCAATGCGATTTTAATTCTTTTTTTTTTTTTTTTGATTATTCGTTAATGTTTAATTACTTTTACAATACTTCTGGGAGTTTTATTGTAGTATTTAGAAGCTAGAACTGTATAATGAGATGGCAATTGTTTTTGAAAATATAATGTGATCTTTATTGCAGGATATCCCCTGAGGCTCAGAGGAGAAAAAGGAGATAAAGGACCGAGGGCAAGAATTTGTTACTACATTTTTTTATATCATAAGTTTTTGTAATAACAGTTTTTTGTGTTAAGTAAAGATAATTCTCTTCATGGTGTTCTTGCCTGAAGGCAGTGGCTTAATAATTGAATTAGGTAAATTCCAAATAGTTAATAAAAAGCTACAAATTTAATGTTTTACTAAAAAATTATAAGCAAACCAATCGAATACCTATAGGCTAAAAATCTTCATAACATGTCATATTCGAATTAAACTACAAATATGTATCTAGAACCAAATGAGAATATAATTTAAAACAAAAATTCTACTATCTACTACAACCTAACTACAACGTATTTCTAAATAATAAAATAGTCCTGAATTTGTTTCGGTTTCACGAAGCACATACGCAAGCGTTAAAACACAACCAAAAGTAGAAAATATTTACCTTGTAAGTAGAATTCCTACTTACATTCGTTTTTGTTACACGAGATTAAGGGATGGGTCGTAGCATTGTACAACAGGAATTATAGTCCTTTAATCCGACAAAAACCGTACCAACCCAAGCGACAGTACAGCCATTGTGGACGGCAAACAAAAGTGCGATCGGGAACGCAAAATTCGCAGTTTTCGCACAAAGGACGCCCGTTCATTGTTTTGCCACTCGATTTATCGTCGATTGTACCATCCTCTGTCATGGTGTTTTTAGACCATGCGGGGTCGATTCGACCACGTAACGCAGAGAAAGAAAGTATAATAGATTAATTATGTCTTATACTCTATCTACTACAGCAACATGCGTGTCAACTTCACAGCTTCGTAAATGAAATTGTAGAATTTAGCACACAACAATTTATGATCGGCTACAATTTCAATAAAATCATTGCAGTGGAATCTTAGCAATCTTAGCAATCAGTGGAATCTTGGAATAAAATAATGTTAATAAAACTTACTGCAAAATCCCTTCGTTTTGGCGCAATGTCACACCAACAACATTTAGTTAAAATTTTGAAAATTGTATGAAATCTATAATAGTATAATAGTTTTACTAATAACGTAGTAAAACTATATCAAATATAACATTATTCGAATTCGAAATAAATTAAAAAAAGGGCATTGCGGAAAAATGCTCCGAGCAAATAGAATTTTACAAATTTTCGGGGATATCGTATCGTGTCGGTATCGTGTACTGTAATTGTTTCTACCACACAGGCACTTGTATGACACAGAGCCATTACAAAGCACTTAACAGTGTGTTGATCGTTCCACCGATAGTTCCCCTGTAAACTCCGAAATGAACTAACAGTAACCTGAAATTTAAACACGGGATAATCGAAATGCTTTTTTGGGTCTTTTTACTTGAAAGAAAGACTTGGTATTAAAATAAATATATTATTGCGTAGATATTATATCACGCTATATTACTAAAATGTGTAAAATTTTATCTTTATACTTAGTATTTTTTTTTATGTGTGTAATACTCAAAATCTATTGTAATTGCATCGACGAAACCGATAACATACGTACTTATTTTGTATAAATATAAAAACAGTTGGCTAACCTTTTTTTATATAAATGTAGGGTCCACCAGGAGAGTCTATTCGAGGGCCACCAGGGCCTCCGGGCCCACCAGGTCAGCCGGGAACACCTGGTACTCCACATCTGGACTCAGGATCGGGAGATGACGTAAGTCTTTCTTTGTATAACAGATACGGAAAATGTAACTGCTAAAGTCTGTTTTCACTGAAATTTTTGACATGTCTATTCCAACCACGAAAATAAGAGATAGAAGAGGGCAAATAGAGATAGGGAATATACCCGAATACAAGGCATAAAAAGCCTGGCATATTTTTTAATGGCCTACATAACAATAACAAAGACGCCACAGATTGCTATAAATAAAAGTGCTTTATATCACAATGAGAAACACCATAATAATACACTGTAAATCTCTACTTACTCGCGACTGCCCGAAGAAAGATGTTCAAGAGAGATATTAATGTATCGCAAGTTACATGTGTATACGGAAATAGTCATTATTGCTCTCGAAATAAGGACCATACGTAATGTGTACTGAATGAACTCAAGCATTCCGTTCATACAACAGTCGCCGTTTAGCCTGCGGGTCGCACCTGCGTACTTTTAAATAAAGCTATGGTACAAAGTACACGGGCACAATTAAAATGAGAACAAAATTTAATTGTATTTATTTAACCAATTTATCAGAAACGCTTCGTTTTGATCACACTAACAGAAGCTGAACAACACTGTTGCTATTTCTTTTGCTAGATAGTTATATATAATTTATCTGGTGTGCCTATCTAACAATCATCGCCACTTTATACCTATGTGCGTTCCGTTTTACCCTTTTGGTACGAAACCCTAAAGAAGATTAGATATGTCCTGTAATACATATAAAAATAGACACCAAAATTATTTATTTATTGTACCAATAACAAAATACTATGAATGAAATATGTAGGTAGGTAAATAATGAAATATGTAAGTAATATAGGGAATTATTTATCTCTATCTCCTATAAATTGCACCAAAGGCCAAATGCTATCTCCACCTGTCTTAATGCTTACCGTGTCCGAGCTTAAATTAAACAGGACATGAATACCTATTGAAACAACTTTTCACATTCACACACATAATAGAAGGGCAGTTTACAAGCGATTTCACACAACTTTTATTAGCTTTATTGAGAGCATTCCTGGTAAAGCATCCCTAAACTTTTTCAAAGGGACGAGAGCATTTATTGTTCCTTTTCTCGACAGCGAAATATTCTGAACTCATGTTATTAAATCCTCCATTGCCGGATTAATTTGATAAAGCTCCTTTCAATCTATTTTGGTACTACCTGGTGGGTAAGTTTTTTATCAAACGCAAATACCAGCCTTTTAATAAAATTACAACATTGTTGAAAACATCTGAAAAGAACAAACATTAAGTAACTTAAAGTATTCGCGGCAATAAAAAAATTTATAGGTTTATTTCTGTATAGTAAAAAGGTTAATTGTAACACAGTGTTAGATTTTTTTTTATTTTATGATAATTCATTGAAATTTTAGTAATTCTAAATTTAAACGCATGCTGCTGGAATACTCAGAGGAATACGGTAAAGGTACGATTATATTTCATAATTATATTGTATTGTTTACAATTTATTTCAAATATACAAATGATTAAGAACATTATTCTTATGATATTGTTGGTAGTTTTAACTATGATTTGAATTTTTATGACTCCAAATCTTTGAATTTCTTCTTCCAGCAAATATTCGGAGAGAACTACGCGTCTCTTGGCCAGTGCGGATGTAATAGCAGTACGCTGCTAGCTCTTCTGGAAACTGCTCCAGAACTACAGGGCCCACCAGGTCCTCCAGGCCTGGTTGGTGCTGATGGACGAACTGGCGCTCCAGGGATTGCTGTATGTATCTTAAATTATTTTTGACTATTCATTATTCTTATTTTCTCTTTGTTTATGTTAAATGTTATATCCCGCCTAGCAATGCATTGGCGACCCGTCATAACCGACAGTGACTACTTACCCTACCCTCACTTACTTACCCTTAGTAGCTTGCATTCCACAGCTAAAGCCTAGTTGTAAATGAATGGTTCTACCAACCTTTAAACGAGCAGTTCTTGTATTGTATTTATTTGAATCTCGGAAACGGCTTCAACGATTTTCATAACATTTAGTATGCATCGGATTTCGGGGACTATAAGTCGATATAGCTAGGTTTAATTCGCTAGAAAAAACTGCTATAACAAAGCTGTTGCTCACTACTCGCCAATAGATGTCGGTAAGAGTCATATAAATAAAATATTATTCATATTTCATCAGTATGTAATACATTATATTATCTAAATATAATTTACAAAAAACCACGATTTCGTTCATCGAGGACAAATGGTAAATATTTTCACTCCCTTATTTAGTGCACTCCCAATATAATCTTTCACGAGCCGCCTCTGATCCAGGGTTTGTTAAACTAAATTAAACATGTTTATGTGACAGGGTCAACAGGGAACTCCAGGCGAGCGGGGTCCAGCAGGACCACGAGGCGATAAAGGAGATAGAGGGGACATAGGTCCTCGTGGACCTGAGGGCCAAGTGGGACCGAAAGGAGAACCCGGTGTGGATGGCAGGCCTGGGGCCTCTGGGCCACCCGGGCCACCAGGCCCGCCCGGATCTTCAGATTTTAGCAATTTTGATGTAAGTTTTTATACGCGCATATTAAAATTTAAGAATAAATCTTTCTTAAAAAATTTAATTAAAAATAAAAAAGTAAAGATTTTGAAGATCTTTCATATAGGAAACTGTATTAATAATTACTCGATAAACAATTGCCTACATAAAATTGGTTCATATTATTTTTATTTAATTTATTTAGGGTCGTTAAATGTATGTAGGCGCATATTTTTGAATTTAATTTTTGAGGTGCGTTGATTAGATGCGTGTATTGATATAATTATTTGCTCAAATATAATTTTGAAATTTCGATTTTCAAATATACCTATAAAGTGTATAGAGCTTAAATATAATTATGTAGGTAAATGCTTTACTGTATGCTTTCTTAATAAAAGCAGAGTATTAATTATTATCTTAATATCATAATATCGAGATAATCATACTGTAATTTTTTTGTGTTTCCAAAACAATTGAGCTTAAATTCATCATTGTTGTGCTTAATTTTAAAGTACCGTAAAGTGTTAACATATTAATATTATGCTCTCATGGTGTGTTTAAATCATTTTCATGCTTGCTGCTTACGTAGTCAAACTGGAAGCCTAGGCAAATATATAAGGTGAGATATTTATAGATAAAAACGCATATTGATTCATTAATATAAGTCTTAAATTTGCAAATTTGCATTAAGTACTATGTCCGCGACGATTTTGAAGTCGGTTGTTTTCGTAACACGACTTATAATTATTAAATCTAATGTCAGTATCCATTAAAATCTTAGTAACATAAGATAGCTATTATACCTACTCTTGATTATTATTACCTAATTTATTATGCTTGTTCCGTCATCGCGAACCAAATCTGTTACACTTAATAGCAATTAGGTATTCAATTCTTCAAGAATTTTCAACAAAGATTTTCATAAATGGATTTGTCTAAAACTGCTTAACCAAGCGGCATAACCGCATGTGTTTACGCTCTATTTCAGGCAGAGTATCTCAAACCGACCGTACCGTATAAAACATCCTTTGTAACTGCATATTAATAACGTTATTGAGGACCCGCGTAGTATAGTTTACTATGCTGGTCTGTCGTTCTGTGTCCTGGGTTCGATTTCTAGAACAAGAAGAAGTTTAAATGAAGATTAAATAATTATTAAATATTCCGTGCTTCGGAGGGCACGTTAAGCCGTCGATCCCGGTTGTTATCGATAGATAACAGTCGTTAAACCTGGTCGGAGGCTCTTTGGGAGGTTTGACAACATCCGACACTGGTTGCCCTCTAACCTATATCTCCACCAATCCGCTTTGGAGTTGCGTGGTGGAGTATACTCCAGACCTTCCCCGGTTGTGGGGAGAGACCCGTGCCCAGCAGTGGGACATAAAGAGGGTTGAAGGCAAATATGTATGTATGTACCTATAGTAGTAATTACTCTTATATTAAAATTATATTTCATGTAAATTAGGAGTCACTACTTGGGTCTTATGGAGGTGCTATAGGCAGACCAGGCGCGCCAGGTCCCAAAGGCGATGCAGGACAACCCGGGCCAATAGGACTCCAGGGTGAACGAGGGTTCCCCGGACAAAAGGGCGAAAGAGGACAGCCCGGACAGAATGGACTGAAGGGAGATCGCGTAAGTGATTATTTCCCAAAACGCTTTCATAAACGTTATTTATTTACTAGCTGTGCCTCGCAGTTTCACCCGCGTTTAGAATTGTAACGTAATGTTTGATAGCCTATAATATTTCTCATAAATGTAGCTATCATACACAAAAAGAATTTTTCTTAAGGGTTTAAAAGACGACCTAATATTTCTTATAACTACTATTACTAAGATTAATTTTTAAAAACTTCATTTAGGGTCACCCGGGGCCTCAAGGACCACAAGGTTTTAAAGGAGATCGGGGCACTTCAGGTCTCGACGGTCGCCCAGGCCTTCCTGGAGCCAATGGTCGGCCTGCTGAAAAGGGAGAAAAAGGTGTGTTGAGGAATGAAAATGAGACAATTTTCTTAAATAGATATATGTGAGTGTAACCATCTGAGAAGAGTGAAGGAGAGAAGAGAGTATCTTAAGAAAACGATTTTATTAAATAAAAATAGCCTGGGTATGTATGTATGTAGGTATGTCTATTAATAAGTGTTGTAATAATTATCATCATCATAATATACGATGATTATACATGATTTAAAAAGACATTTCTTTTTAAATATACTTATTCTAATATAGATTTTATAAATCTAAGCTATTTTCCATACCCCATACTACGATTTAAAAAGAAAAAAATTTAAAAGAATATTTATCCAACATTTTATAAATCTGAGCGATTTTCTATACCCCATAGTTCTGTTAATTAATATAAGATTTATGAAACTGTAGGTGAACGGGGTACTCCTGGTCTCCCAGGACCTCCAGGGCTTCCCACGGGAGCGCTGTCTCAAGACGATACTGAATATTTAACTACTGGTAAGTTAAATTTGTATTACGTGCGCAAAAATTTTGAAGCCAGTTTTTTCATTTTAAGCTTTAGCCATACTTCGATGTTTCAATTGACGTTTTTTTCTTTTCCACAGGACAAAGGTCGCTTGTTGGACCAAGAGGCGAAAAGGGCGAAAAGGTTTGCATTTGCACTAATAACACATAAGTAAAAATAAGGTATTATAAACTAATAGTATAATTACCCTCTTCATACAAAGAGTTCTGTCGTTTTGTCTATGGTCAAAGAAAATCAAATTGATATGGGCCCAGCCACTTCGTCTTGTCACAGATTACGAAACGAAAATAATAGAAAAGTAATTAAAATGTCGACACTGTAAATAGGTATGCTGTATTATCTTCTATTTATGAATTGTATATTTGACTACTTATTTGTTTAACTTCTATTGTTAGGGTGAGAAAGGGACACGTGGAAATGATGGCGCGCCAGGTTTCCCTGGAAAAGATGGAAAGTTGGGTGACAGAGGTGACATCGGGCCTTCCGGAATGCCTGGCGTCGCCGGCCCTCCAGGTTCTCCGGGGCTTAAAGGTGACAGAGGAGAACGGGGACCTCCTGGACCAGTCAGCATTACTTCTACAGGAACAGATATCCTTACTGTTAAGGTTAGAGATAATACAAAAAAACCTATATTAAACAATATAATTTATTACCCTACTAGAATGATTGTCATTTAAATATCGCTCTCTAATTGTACCTACTAAACTAAAAAAACTAAACTACACAATTACATTTAAAAAAATCTACCTTCTAAAAGCCTTTCTTATTTTATACGAACTTTTTTTCCTAATACTCTTTAAATGTGTATATTGTGAGTTGTTCAATCTTTATACAATTTTATTTCTTCGATAGGGTGACAAAGGCGACGTGGGCCCACGAGGTAGGAGAGGAAGGCCTGGTCCACCCGGGCCTAGGGGCCCACAAGGGTTCCAAGGTGATAAAGGCGATTCCGGTCGACCTGGTTGGATGGTAAGTTTAGTATTAAAGCGCGCGATAAAACCTTTTTTGATATAAAGATATGATATAAAGATATTTCCCTTAATCAATCCATCAATACTTTTGAGTTCATTGAAGTTACCTCAATAGCCTTAAATGAAAACTATTTATGATTAATTTATCTATTATAATATATTATTATTTTATATGTTAAAAGAATGATTTTAATGCTTCCTTTCATTTCTTTACACGCAACGCAGAATCAAAAGGTAAATAATTTGATGTTCTGGCATAGGTTTATGTATTAAAAAAATTTCGTAGGTAGACACACTTATTTAGGTATTATAATATACGAGTACTTTATTTAACGCTTTATTATCGCTAACAATAACATTAAATATTTACATACACTTACCAGAAGTATTAAAGCTAGGTCTTATATTATATGTCCCACTGCTGGACACAGGTCTCTCCCCACAACCGGGGAAGGGCTGGAGCATACTCCATCTAGCTGCTCCAATGCGGAATGATGGAGTCTGGTGGACTCTCTGGTGGACTCTCACTTACAAACCATAAACTGAACTAGTGAAAAGTTCCCCCACATTCTGAATACTTATACAAAAACCACGACGAATCTAGATTATGACAAATTTGGAGTAGGTACCTACGTCTAATTCGGAATAAGTAACAAACGATTTTAAGTAGTTTAGTTAGTAATTTTTTGCCCCAGAGCCCTTGGTTTCCTTGCTACGCTACTGTATAAAGAACAATACGCACGACCTCAAACAGACCTTAACATCAAGTGGACGTCAATCTCCTTTATCTATTTAACTAGGTGATGCCCGCGACTACATCTGCGCAGGATTTGTATTTCGAGCAATTAACACAATATCTTTATAAATTGCAGCCTATGTTTTATTCTGATGTATATAATACAAGCTATATTATTGTAAAGTTTCATTAAAATCCATTCAGTAGTTTTTACGTGAAAGAGTAACAAACACCCATCCATCCATACTTACAAAGATTCGTATTTATAATATGAGTAGGATGTTGTTGTTGATGTGAGGTGATGTTGTTGTTAAACAAGTCTGTAATTTCAGGGCCGGCCAGGAACCCTAGGTCCACCCGGAATCCCAGGGCCAGCTGGACCTAAAGGAGAGAAAGGAGATTCCGGCACCAACATTCTCGACATGACTTTGGTAAGTGATATAAGTAAGAACACTTTGTACTGCAAAGTCTCACTGGCACGCCTGAGTCAGACTATCATGATGGTGTCAGGCCGCCTGACACATGACAGCTGTCGTTGTACAGCTGCCCTTTTATACATAACTAGTTGACCCGGCGAACTTTGTACCGCCAATAGGTATCGACATCTGTTGGAATCGCTTGGAACTATCTAATTGTCATCCATACTTCATTACATAGCT
>DWAV01000941.1:0-15539 GCA_018231305.1 Noctuana lactifera
CGCGTTAAGAATTACAACGTAACCCTTGATAGCCTATAGCCTTCCTCGATAAATGGACTATCTTACACTAAAAGAACTTTTTAAATCGGTCCAGTAGTTTCTGAGATTAGCGCGTTCAAACAAAACAAATTCAGCCTTATATTATTAGAATAGATACATCAATTATGTCATTGAGGACATGCCAAAGACCTTTATATAAAATCTGGAGTATAGTACAACAATACACAATAATAATTTATTTTTAATCCCCATGTTCTTTATAGGTTGATTGAACTTGCTCGCAAACTGGACAAGGGTTCGAGTGACTCGCTGCGTCACTTGGCCGAGGCCCTAGTAACTGTTGGGGAACACGCGACAGCCGCTGATGTGTATCAGCGACTTGGTGATTACAAGTAAGTGCAATACTTGTTTATATAGTTAAAGTGACAAAGTGTTAATGCTTTACGAGTATGGCAGAAGGCTCTCAATTATTATAATCATTAAACGCGGGGCCAGATTGTTGAAATTTATAGTTGTAATGTATTTGTGTGTGGCAAAACTATAAATAATAGGTTTTTTTATATCTAATAATAATTATTATTCATTAGGGATATTCAATAACATGGCTTGTTTCATTTGAAACTAGAAGTACTCTAAATTTTATATTAATTATTTTTAGGAAAGTGGCCGAAATGGCGGTGAACGCTGGCGAATGGTCTCGCGCGTTTGCTCTGGCTCGCGAGCACACTGAATGCAAGCGCGAAGTGTACTTGCCGTATGCACAACGTGTGCTCAATGAAAACAAGTTCGTAGATGCGCAGAAAGGTATATTATACATAATATATATATTATTAGAATTATTTTTCAACTTATGTATGTATCATCATCATCATTCGCCTGTCCTTATCCCATATTTTGCGGTTGGCGCAGTATGTCTTCTTTTATTCATTTCTATCATATACCAGGCCCACAGTCACACCTTTCTCACACACATCTTTTTTTATTTCTTTTCGATCTTCCTCTCCCCTAATATCCCTCCATATTCAGATTTAACGCTTAGGTATTTTTCATCATAGATATTTTTCAACTTATGTAACTATACATACTAAGAATTGTTCTCTGTCCGCTTCCGAAAGGTTGTGTAAAAGAGATAGCTACTTTGGCGATGAGATCGCCATTTCTGTATGTTGCAATTTTTTGTGTTTTTATTATGATTTCGTTTACTTTACGATGTGCACAATACCTAATATTGTAATGTCCGTTTAGCATACTACATGGCCGGCGAGACTGAGACGGCGATGCGCGTATTCAGCGTTCTCGTGAGCGTGGCGGTGAGCGAGGAACGCTTCGCAGACGCCGGATACCTTCATCACTTATTGGCCATACAGTGCCTCGACACTGCTTCTGACACCACTGGAACGTTAGTTAGGTTACTTACATTTACATATGAACCAGAAATGGAGAGGACTAAGCGTGAGCAAGCTCGCACTGTCGCACAGTGGGAGGCTTTCGTGCTTTTGTAGGAAGAAATACGAAAGAGGAGGAGCGGAGGGATGGTCCTTTATTGACGGCTTAACGTGCCCTTAAATTTGCTACTAGCGGTGACCTATCCGAGTACCGGCCGCGCCCGATATTGCTTAACAGTGAGATCGCTTGCGATCTACACTACCAGCGGGGCTATGCGTGCTTCGTCACCTCTTAACATCTTTAAACTAATTATTACTATGTTTTACAATCCCATATAAATATATGTATATATTTTACTTTATTATACAGAGACCGCGACGAGAGTATCAGCAAGTATTCAAACAACGAGCGTCTTGCGCGCATATACCACGCGTACGACGCGGTGCATCGGTGTATCCACGAACCGTTCTCACTGAGCCAGCCAGATGCGTTGCTCCACGCCGCCAGATACGTCCTGGCTACGTTGGACGGGGAACCACCGCCTGGAGTGTCGCTCTTGTATCCTTGAAAATAGTTCAATACATAAATAAATAACGCTTCACACTCACAGCCCCACACTAGGATTCCCCGTGTCGTGGGTGCCATGGACACATACAAAGACAAGTACACCCTCACCGAGAACAGAAATATAAATTCATCATTTAAATTTCTGCCCCGCCGGGAATCGAATCCAGGACCCGTCGAATAGTGGACCGACATGGTAACCACTACACCACACGGGTCGACAATATCGAAAGGAATTACAAAAATTTATGTTATTACTCACATAGCCCTTTACGCTCAATTTTCTTTCTGCGTACTAGCAATTCTCATTATAATCATTATTAAATTTAATGGTACAGATAATAATCATATTTAATGTAACAAAATATGATTACATTAATATGATTATTATATTTCTAAATCCCACAATTATGTATTGAATATTCCGTTAAAGTTGTATTGATTTCGTCAAGCACCTTTCATGCTTTATAATTTTCGTGACTCTTAATCAGTTGTTTATATCTATGCTTGGCTAAACAAGCAAAGACCCTGAACGTGCTGTCATTGGCGCGACAAATGCTAGACAAAATATCTGGCCTGCAAATACCGCAGAAGTTTCAGGTAAGTACACATTTTATACTGTGGAGAACTAGGCTGTCAATCTTTGATACTTTGGCTGACAATCTCCGTTTCAGATCAGGGCTGCCTTTTGAATAAAATGAATAGCGTAGTTGACTACTTAGTCAAATAAGATACTTATAATGAGCTGTCCGAACGCACCAACTTAAATATAATAAAAATAATAAATAATAGTTTTTATAATTAATCGTGAATGTTGAAACACAGGAGAGTGTGGAGCTGCTGACGTTAAAGAGCGGTCGTGGTGTTGCGAGTGGCAGTCGTGATGGTCATGATGCCCGGGAGGGAGACGGTCGCGAGGATGAGGTGTCGCCGTTGTGCTGGCGCTGCCGCCGCCATTGCCCGCCGCTGGCTGTGCGCTGCCTCCGCTGCGGACACGTGCCCGCCATCTCCCTCGCCACGCACGGTAACTGTATTTCAGTAATACATTAGCGACACTTGACGAGTGGCGAAAACTTAAGAAAATTTGCAGAATTTCAACGTCATTTTATTATATCAAATCGTTTTTGGTCCATTTTATGAAGTGAGCCGCTTTCGCCCATTTCTTGTAAAGTGGAAGCTATGATCGTTATTTGCAAAAAATATATTATTACCTCCATCTGACATCTCAGCCTGGAAAATCAGCGCATCGTAAGTGGACCTTCCGGCTAAATACAGTTATTATTTGGTATGAAAAAAAGAATTTATGTGTTTCTATTTTATAGTTTCTCAGATAGGCTTCTCGACGGTCTGCGCAGGTGTATGGCTCTCCTCGATGTTCTAGGCACGAGTCAAAAAGGCTCATGGCGACCGCGAGCATGCTATTTACACGTGAATGTCGCCGTCATGTTGAGAACATAAAGTTCAGCACGCTTGTTATCAATGACACTTGCATAGCGTGGGAATTTTTTACTGCAGCCAGCATCTATGTACATAATGATCCATTGTTCAGGGCTTTATGACATCTGAAAATACTTGCAATTACCGTGTCATCCATACTGCAATTTAAAATTGCAGTATTTATTATCTGTATAATTCGCATAATTTGCGTGCACTTTACGTCCTTGTTCGTTAACTCACTACGAGGCACGTGACGAGCTGGTACAATTTATTAACCTATACACGCAAGCAAGGGTGCTTCCGCGCGAGTTTTAACGTGCACCCAACCCAATCCGCCATGTTATTCTAGAGTACCTAGCTTGTTGATAAAAAGTGTGATGTTAATAGTAGTAGCAATCATGGGCTTAACGATGAATTCCCAGTCTACTACTAGTAATATTGTTGTTAGTAGTGAAAGAGACAACATAGTAAATAATTTAAAAAGTTTTAAACAAATTCCGCAATATGAAAATGTTCTAAGCAGTAGGACACTAAGTGTACTACTACTACATTTAGTACAACATGGGAGGTACACCGCCTAGACGTGCCTCGCTTAGTTGAGAGCAAGTTATCGGTACCAAGTGACCATCTTTGTCCTCAAAACTACCAACACATAATAATTATACAATAACGAACGGCCACAAATATTCTACTTTATCTGTTGGCATGAATTTTTTTTAAATATAAAGTTTAAAATGATTATTGGATGCAGGATAGGATCAATAATTATTAATTATCTATAGTTTGAAAAACAAAATTTGAAAAACACGCTTTAATAATAATAAGGCGACCAAAAAAAAAAGAAATTAATTGTTAAATAGGCGCCTAAAGCCGATGTATCGTATTACTTGACGTTCATCCAGTGCATACGCAGACCGTACCTTACGATGAATAAAAAAAATTTAATTTGAAGTTATTAACAGAACAATTTTACTGTAGAAAATGCGTGAGATACTTCTAGCATTTGATGTCAAGCACCCCACGCTGTATTTTTACTGTAAAATTAATTATTCTGAATAACCAAGCTAGATAGTCAAATGGGAATGCGATAGATCGCAACAAACACAAGACTAGCAAATATTGAAAATACCTTTAACAGTTATGCTAATACCTTTCAAAGTTCGCTGGTTCCTGTTAAACTAGTAGCTGGTGATAGTAAAAAAAATTATCGTCGCAACATAAGAGTTGCATAGAGTAGTGCTAATATTGCATAGGTATGACATAGCTAGGCTCACATTGTGACCTTAGCCACATCCCCCGGTACTTTGGCTAGAAACAAAACATACAAACAAAATTCATCCAGTGTATACGTGTACCTTATGATGAATAAAAATTTTGAATTTGAATTTGAATAGTATTATTATGTATTGTTACATAATATTACATAAAAAAACACAAAGCAAACATAATACAGTTAATTGTATTAGACAATTATGTTAAAAGAATTTTAATACGTTACAATGTAATAAACCTGGTGTTGGTTTATTTATAATTGGTTACATTCCACCAGGCTGGATCCTTAGAAAATCCGTCCGGTTGTTTAACAATTGTGTGAAAAGTAATTGTACCTGAGACTGCGGCTCAGGATCCGTTTTCCTGCTTAACCTACTTCGCTTGGATGCTATTGTGTATTGTTAATTGTTCGTGCGAGTCTCCTTACCGGCGAGAAACTATCAAATCCTACTAATATGTACTAATATTGTAAACGTGAAAGTTTGCGTGGATGTATGTTTGTTACTCTTTCGCGTAAAAACTACTGAATGGATTTTAATGAAACTACAATATACGAGCTTATACATCAGAATAACACCTAGGCAACAATTTATTAAGATCTTTTGTGAGTTGCTCGAAATACTAACCCGAAGCGCAGACTAAGTCGCGGGCACCAGCTAGTATTACCATAAATAGCTACTATAGGCTATTTAGATAAATAGTTACTACGTAACTATTGGTCCCACTAACGTGCATTGTATTACGAGTTTGTACTAGAATGTTCAAGTTAAGAGTTTTTGCAGTAACAAGTATGAAATTATGGTATAAACAAACATATATAAATCAAGTTATTAATAAATGATGCAGTATAGCTTAAGCCTGATAGTGATTATTACTAGTATACTTAATTAAATCTTTTCCCGGCAAATAAATGCCGTAGTAACTTTAGCACTTGGATTGTGATATAATTTTATATAATTAATTTAGGATTTTCGATCCTCTAGTACTTCCTCGTTTCTAGCAGGTGGTACGGCCTGTCGCTTTGTTTCTCATAGAGCCGCGGGCTTTTCTAATAGGACGGTGGTTTTTCAGACTTACGTACATGCCCTTTGTGTACTTACTTATGTAATATACTAGATATGTATAGGTACATAATTACTTCATTTTTTATAGTTTGTTTCCTTGTAACATTGCCATAAGTAGCTCAAGCATGTTTCATTGTTGTTAGCATCATTTATATCGTCAGTTGTTGAATCTAAGGCTGCGTCCATACATACCAATACTACTTTCTATGCTTGACTTACTTAAAGGCGCCGTCGCGACAAGATAGAAATTATGTAAATAAACAAGTGGTACATCTGACTCAATTTACAATAATTCTTATTTTTGTCTGGATTAGTAGTGATTTGTTTTGCAATCCACTTCTTAATTATTATCATTTTGGCTCTAATTACATTGCTACATGCTACATTCTAAAAACATTATGAATACACACGATGTTGTGGCGAGAGATCCAGAAATATTAAGAATTAATGTTTTACAGAAGTATTGCCTTTGGTGCAATTTGAGCCATCGGAGGGGATTACTTACGAAGAGGCGTTCCAACTGATCGAGCGCATGCCGCTACCGAAGGGTGCGGAAATGGAAGATTCCAAGGGCGCTGACATTCTGAGAATAGATTCGGACGTTGACGCCAGTGATCCGTTTTTGGATAAAATTGATGAGGTTGGCATAAATTTAATGATTTCACATTTAATTGTTACAGTGTTATATTTATGTGAAACAAAAAGTATTGTTGTGGACCCAAAATGGCCTGGTTTCCAGTCTTGTCCTCACATCTACTTTCGATTAGTTGTTTAATTAATAGTAACTTTATTTTTATAAGCAAATATTTATTAATAAACAAGTCTTAGGTAAAAGTTTAAATTTGAAAGCCCATCCTGGGATAAATGCTCTGTAACGGGTGAGCATTTAATCATGTTAATAAATCGCAGATATTCGTAAACATTTCTTTATAAGACCTATTTTTCGGGTTATCGGATCGGATTCCTATATGTTTGGTCACAATAGGACGACGATCGCGGGGTGGTGGTGTGCAGTAGAGGGGCTCTGGTCCGCTTGAGTCCGGCGTGCGTGGTGGCTGTCCGGCCGCCTGGGCTGCCGCCGCTGTTCTACCGCAACATGCTGCCCGAGCTGGCCGTCGCGCCCTGCCCACACTGTCAGAGCGTACGTATACATTCAAGATTTGTTATTAATAGGGTACACTTGGGACACAGGGTCCTGGGTTCGAGAAGTTTAAGGTAGCCATTTAGATTTTAGATTTCTGTTGGTTACTTGTTTAATTATCTTGGCGTATGGTGCTATGAGTGTGCACAATAAAGAATATTATTGTTGTTGTACTCACGACTCGGGGAATTCTAGAGTAGGGAGTTAATTTAACTATTTTAAAAATGTACTTTGTTGCAGTTATTTTATATGGAAGACTACGAAATACAGCTCGTCACGAAGGGTCACTGTCCGTTCTGTCGCCAGCCGCCTGAAGACACGAAGGACGAGAACGATGCTGATGATTCGTTTAACAACGGATCACCAACTACCACTCCGGACAGTCCCTCCAACGGTCACCTGTCATGGCGCTGATTAAGCCCAGGTACCACTCCAGAAACCGTGCATAGATTGATGTTATTTATTGAAATATTTTTTATTTTTTAGAAAATTATTTATAATTGTGTAGATCTTCATTGTTCTCCATATTCTCCACCAATCCACATTGAAGCAGCGTGGTGGAGTATGCTTCGTCGTTTATGGAGAGAGGCCTGTAACTTGTAATTTTAAATTTACAAGTTATGTATTTGGGTCTCGTGCACGGTTTATAAGAACACGACAAGATTACTACCAAAAGTAAATTGTTTTGAGTTTGAAGTCGGTTTTAACTTTTGCTGTTTTATATTTATTATTATTATAAACGACTTCAAAAAAAGGAGGAGGTTCTTAATTAGTTTTTTTTTGTATACCATAAGGTACCTATACAAAAAAAAAACTCTTACTCAAATTACTGAATTAACATTTTTACGGAGCTTCTTTAATTATGGTTTCTTTAACCCTTAAGCCACGCTCCTTTTTCATTGGGTATCATAAAAAATTTACAGATGCCCAAAATATTGCCGTTAATTTATTCTAAGTAAATTATTTATACAATCAACTCCCGTCCCATACACCTGCAATGTTATAAAGCGTGATAATAATGTTAATCGGGCAATTTCGGTTCATTAACAGTATTATTTGAAAAATTAGTAAACATCTTTAACATTAATTCATCGTCGTCGTTATACGCACAATATTTATAGTCACAATTTCTTTAAGCTTGTATGTACGTTTACAATTTTATTTTACGGCTTGTTGTGTTTACGGAAATATTGTAATATTATGTCGTAACATGTTGTAAATATTAACTACACTTTGAACTATAACTTACATAATATATGTGTCTCTTTTGTCACGTAGATATAGAATTAAGCTTCCATTGAAAATCATTAATCTCAGCAAAATATCTTCGACTAAAACACTGTAAATATCTACGGGTATCCATAAACTAATCGAATATTTTGAGTTGGAGATTAGTTAAAGTGCTATTTAATGTCATTTCTAATGACAACATCCCCTTGTAGTTTATTCAAAACCCAACCTGACAGTCCTAATGCCGTACCGAACAACGTTGCACTTCATACAGATTAAAAATATCGATTCTGCGGCGCCCTCATTTTTGTAGTGAAGTAGGAAGAAGTAATGACTCTTTCAAAATTGAAACCCCAGTTAGTGTTTGAAATATTATTTATCGCGTAATGCCCCAAATAATACAAATGTGTTTTATTATAAGTTTAACTATACTGTCGTTGTTATTAATTAGCCAATAAGAATCGAATTGTTACAGCAAGGAAGAAACTTGTCTGACTCACATTATTTAATTTATGTATTTGTAATAGGCATGACATGTGTATGCTTCAAAACACTAGAAAATATGAGTCTTTATTTTCAGAAACATGTAGGTATGTATAATAAATACTTCTATAAAATTGCATTGTTATCTTTCTCTAGTATCATTCCAAATGTATTCTTAACCAAGTTTTTAGTGTCAGTATGTTTTTCTCTCAGGGATTCTAAATTTTTTCACACTTTTAGAAATTTTGAAATTCCATATCGTGTAATTTGAGCAGTGAATATTTTGTAGTGTTTCATGGACAGAGTAAGGTGCGACAGTTGGCCACAGGGCCACGCAGACCGCGTATAGTGTCGTCAACCGTTTAATTGTCAGACTTCGTTACACCTGCCTTTATTACCAAAAAAACACCCTCAAAAAATATGTAATTTTGAATAAGTATAGTGTCAATAATTTTTGGTTATTCTCTTGCACAAGGCAGACACGCACTCCTAACTGCCACCGTAAAAGTTTCAATTTATTGGATGACATAATGTGGTAGTTAAATGTGACCAATTTTACAAATACATATATATTTTACGAATGACTTAATATACATTATGCCGTATTAAATTGATAGGTACTTTCTCTGAAATTTATTGTGTTTATGCGACATTATCTACGACTTGTTATCCTAACCTAAACATTTGAATGAGTTTTTGAAATGTTATACTGATTAATTATTACGGATCATCGATATTATAACATTATAATGAATTTTATCCATACAATTTATTCTGTCCATATGAAATATTATAATTGCAATGCAGTTTACTTTGTAAGTGCAAATTGTTTAATTTAAACGTTAGTTTTTTTTGTTAGATAATAATTGCAAATATTTCGTATAACTTACTCAATATACCTACATAACGTACCTACTAAATCTTTACCTACTTATTATTAAATTACTAAAGGTTTTATTTTGAATAATTACCGTCCTATTTCGAATAATATACTTACCATCAAAGCACTTTGGTGGTATATTCTTCGATGGTTGGTATTACACCAAACGTATGATAGGTGATAGGTACGCCAAGCTTCATTAGGAGTTAAACGCACGTTAGAATTATCTTACGCGGGTTTAATAAGGTACCTATATAAGGTACACGCGCTCACTTTTGTGAAATATTTGCTTATTTAGAATGGTTATCTACTAATTAAATGTACGTAATGTATGTAGGTACATATTTAGATTATAAAGTGATCTCTTCTTTCTTGTGTGTACACAAAAGTTGTGATAAAAGCCACCGTCCATTAAATAAAATAACTGTATTATACATTTCAGTGCGTTTTATTTTAACTGATTTACCATCCGGTACCGTCCAGGACACCATATACCTACTTCAATTATTACAGCCCACTTTTCTCTAATACCTACGTGCGCTCGTTTTAAAACAGAATATGGTAATATAGAGAAAACAAGTAGTAATTTATCATATAATAAATCACAATTAATTCTGTAATCCTACAAGAATAATTGGTGGTTGTTATCCATATATGTAATTTATTTCAAGAAATTCAAACAGTTTCAAATCAATACAAGACATTTACTTACGCCGAATTTAATAAGCCAAGTAGGTACCTAATAACTCTTAATAAGGTAAGTAGCTATGTTACATTGAAGTAAATTATGTCCTACACATACTTTTTTTCTAAAAATATTTTCAAATGTATCCTCCTGGCGCTCAAAGGTATTCTACACGTGTTACTGTGCATTGCAGGCCTGGTGCAGCTTGTCATTCAGCCACATCCTGGTTCGAACAAATCCTGCGTGGCCGGAGTGGTAAATAATTGTAAAACAAAACTGATAGTCGATATTCGATAAACAAGAGTATAGATGCGGAGCAGGTGATGTGTCCGACTGTTCGTTTTTGGCGAATCAAAGGCGGGCAGGTGCTCGGGCGCAGGTGTCGCCGCGATCTCGGCTGATATCGATATACAGGTTGATTGCGATAAGTGTACGGTATACTGCCGGTGTTTTAACTAATTGTGATCAGTCAGATCACAATAAGATAAAAAAAATATCAAATATGGGTGTTTAATTATATCTATTAAATACGCGTTTTACCCTCTGTAACTTATAGTAAAAAATATATATAAAATAGATACCTACCACAGTATAATGTAATTAAAGTCGGTTCATTGTTTCAGAGTTCATCGATTACAATAGGTAGATACATATAAGTAACTAAAAGGCATATACATAACTCATTAACGACCAGCCTTAGCACTTTAAGCATTAACTAACGCTATAACGTTGTTATAATAGAAATTAACTTTGTTTAACAGACAAAATATTATGTTTTAAATTGTAATATTTTAGGGTGAAAGTTCGAAAACGGCAGCTTCATAACTGTCAGCTTTATGAAGTGCCCTTTTTCATTAACAAGCTATCGTGAAACATAATATCATTGAAACGGTTTTCACACACCGTAGGTAAGGATCTATTGTATTACAGTAATTTATTGGTTATCCTATTTCAAACGAGAGAAACAGTTACGTGACACTACTTAGTTCCAATTAACGACTGGTGGTTTCAATTTTCCTCTGCCCCGATTACTGCGAAACTAATGTGTATCCAGCAGAATAGGTATAATTAATAGATTAAGTTAATAGAATTGTTATTTATATTTCACAGCTCCTTGAGCGATGCCGCATCGAAAAGACGCCGCACGGTTTCCGAACTATGTATGTCCATTCAATGTGGACATTATCTGTCGAGCCGTGTGGTGTAGTTGTCCACCATTCGTAGGGTTACAGGTTCAATCCCTGACGGGGCAGAAGGCAGAAATTTAAATGATAAAATTGGATTTCTGTTCTCAGTGTGGGTGTTTGTGTATTTGTCTTGGTCCATGGCACCCACGACAGGGAATCCTAATGTGGGGTTGTGAGTGTGAGGCGTTATTTATTTATTATTTTCTCTAACAGTGTAAACATAATAATGAGAGCACCCTGTGGTCAAGCGCGGCCCGTGCGCTACTTAACGCGAGATAGGACAGATGTGCGTAGCAGCGGCATATGCCAGGAACGCCCGCTACGATTTAACTCCATAAACACAGGTGACCGGGACAATTGTCCTTCGATTTTTATCAATAACGTTACTTACGCATAGGATACATCTACGTTGGTAATTTGTACGTACCTATATGTAATCTTAAATACGAAATGACTTATTCCTCTAGCAATTATTGTTAGGTACACGGAAAAAAGAAACGCGTAGAGGGAAGTGACCGTTCAGTTATTTGACATGTGGCTTGAAATTTTAATAAGCTAGATTACCTATAATATAATAAGTATAGAGGTGAGTAAGCTCATATGCGACTTATGTGTATTAGGTATACGATGATGTGTGAAGTCGCTTGTTTCCATGTTAAGAGATTGTTGGGGTATTTCCTATCATCTTTTCTCTCTCAGTTACGTGGTATTGTAGGTACTGCAGCGGTGGGACAGAGGCCCAATTTGGTCTTGAGAATTTTTTGTGTTTTGGTTAGAATGTTTTGGAGATGACGGCACTATTGAGATAGTCTTTTATGTCCTCAAGAGTATCAACGTAATATAATTGAAGGTACAACAGTTCTATACTACTCACTCATACATCAGAATCCCTTTTTTATTATTTACGGTCACCCGTGCTGCTCCGCAACAAAATATATCTTTAATAAATAGAGAAAGAATATAATATTATTATGTAAGAAAACACGTGACACTAAGCCCGTGAAACACCGTTTTCCTATTCCTTTTCAAATTCTCCGAAGGATTTTCCAAACTTTTTCATTGTAAACTTTTCAAGACGACAACAAAAACAAAATCGAACAAATTGTTCAAGTTGTATTTAATTTTTATTTAGTTACATGCTTAGAAGGTACTTACCTAAGTAGGTAGTGTAGGTACTAGAGGTAGGTATTTACTAATTGACCTACTTCCATAAATACTTAGGTATGTACAAGTTTCGATATTTTCTTAAGGGTTTGCTCAAAAGGCCTAGAAGGTGTATAAAATTTGTATAAAAGGTACCTACTTATTAGTAAGCGTGGCCATGATGAAACCAAAAAACTGCGGCTCAGGTAGAGGTAGCGTTCGGTGTGCTCATTTTTTAATAGGAGCGTGTATTGCAGCTGTCTTTAATAACAATGTGTTTCGACCGAAAAGTATCGGAGAGAGAGCACGAGGCACGCGGCAACTAATCTTTCTGCTTTTGAATTAAGAACAGCTGCACGTCTATCAATATTCAAAATATTGAAGTGGCTCACACCATCGCGCCAAGGAAAGGACGGTAAATTTTCTTTCTACGCAACATAGTTTCTATACTGCGGTTAAGTTGCGCATATGGTAACGCAATTCAATACAACATAATTTGTACGTACAAATTATGTTGTTAAATGTATAACATCTGTAAAAAGTTAAGTTATTTTGTCGACCCGTGTGGTGTACCTAGTGGTTAACATGCCGGTTTGCCATTCGAGTTGTGCTGGCATCCTGGGGTCCTGGGATGGGATGTAATTGGCTTTCTTGTGTCATAGTTACTGTCACATTCTGTTTTAGCTGTAAGTTTTCCTATGAACTAAAAAATAAAATGTAACTAAGTATGTACCCATAAATTAACAATTAGATATTTACACAAAATGTTTAGATATCACTACAAGTTTGTAATTTATTCTTGTACATAAATATAGAATTCTGATACGATACAGTTGTAGGTATGTCAGAAACACTGATCTAGTGCCTCTATATTGGTCAAAGACAACTTTAGAAAATAAGTAATACTTTATTTCTTTACCCGCGGTTTCACCCGCGTTAACATTTTTTTCCCGACATTTCCCGTCACTGCTCTGCTTCTATTGATTGTAGCGTGATGAAAAGTACCTATACTATAACCAGCTCAGGAGTATGAAAAATAATTGTACCAACCTTCGTTAAAATCCGTCGAGTAGGTATTTTTTGTTTCTATAACGGTTATACAGAAAGTCTGACATAAATTTTACTGATTGCATTTTTGGCATCAATAGGTATAGAACTCTAATCACCCCCTGATAGTTATTATGGAAATATGTTTCATTACTGAATTAACCTCTACAGATTTATTATAAGTAAAGACGTAGACATTCACGTTTCACGTAGGTACAAAGTAAACGTAGGTGTATTGAAATGCACCTAATAAAAAGTATCTTCCTACACCGTGTTTGAACTAAATCAAACTTACGAAAGCCGGAAAATATTTAACAAGACACGAGACGACTTCCAGTGATTGAGTCGGAGAAAATTTTATTAGCTCTAACAAGGTAACTTTAGGAGCTAGTAAGGTTCGTACGATACCTAAGAAACTGGAACTGACTTCATTCATTTTTAAGTTCCCCGAAGGTAGGTATGTTATGTATACTTTTCTTGTAACTGTCTATAAGTATTTCAAGAGTTAGTAGTCATTTGTAGTTATGTGTTTATTTCAATGTAGTGCAAGAGGTAAGGAGATTGTATCACAAAAAACTCATTTTAATTAAATTCAACACGCCTTATTTTAAAACAGGGTTCGTATAATACTTACCGATGAAAGTAGTTTCAGCGAACACCGTCCTTGGATATTAAAATCATAAACTAAGATGGTTTCCTCAGGATTCAATTTTATTATCCTTGCCAACGATTTAAATACCTAGCCTTTACCTTTTATAATGGATCCTCTGAATATTGAAAAGTGAATTTCTGCTCGAATGAGTCGGGAACTGCTTACCTATCATTAAGTAGAATCGATTATTTTTTTATTATTTCTGTATTTGATGTGCCTACTAGTTTATATGAATCAACAATTATGATGCAATCTTTATAGGCACCATTTCCATAACAATATATTATAAAGCGTTGATCAACAGCGACACATTTATTCAATACGGTGTAGTTTCACTTCATTTTTGTATACCAAATTAACGTGTACTCAAATATACGCATACAAGCCGCTGACGTCTTTCTTTCCCATCACCCGTCATCAAAGACCTTCAACATTACAAGGCACGCTGGAATTTGAACCCAGGAGTCTTCCAATGTCGGTCCGGCATGGTAACCATTGCATCACACAGGTCGTCTAAATATATCAATAGAATTAAAATTGATAAAAATAATTACGCCAATTATTTTGTCTCAACATTTGTGTACACACAAAGTAATTATGCAAAAATCGAGAAAAAGTCAATTATTTACCACAAATCACATCGAAGCGAAGCCGGGCCCATATATGGTGACGAAGCAATCGCTAAGTATCCGGTTGCATAAACGACTAGTAACAAATTGAGAGCCCCACCTGGCAGTATCAGCATCTGCTCGCCAAGGACTGGAGATCGCGCCATTAACATTCTGATTAAGTTTAAATCATTCGTCACCTCACGTAAATAATATAGATAATTTTCCTTTGATTTTTAAGTTCTCTTTTACGTCATTGTTTATTACAATATAATGCTCCACTCTCTACCCTTGTATCTATCTACAGCTCTCGTATCTACAGCCCTGACGATATATTTATTTTATATTGCCTCAGTATAATAGGTATGTGTACAACATCGCGACTTTTGCCTTTTCAATATCTGTTACAGAATGCCTGCGTTGAAAATAAGAGCAAACACTTTTCCGATAACGGTACGGTACGGGGCTTTTAAGTCTTCTTTTTACGCTGTTAGAAAAATCCCTTTGATACATAAACCCAGTCTCTGTGATACGGTAGTTCCCTTCTACACTCTAATATACTATTTAGGTATGTACTAGGTTAGTGTGAGTGCGTTATAAAGCACTTGTTTTGTACTGATATCAATGTTTCTATTAGCTTTTTATTATTCCTATAGCATGCAATATTTCAGTTATCCCTTAACCCTTTTTTATGTCCCACTGCTGGGCACGGGTCTCTCCCCACAACCGAGGAAGGCCTGGAGCATACTCCACCACGCTG
>DWAV01000942.1:0-15529 GCA_018231305.1 Noctuana lactifera
AAACAAAAGAATACTAATTGGTAAAGTCACGTATCGTGTCTTTAAAACCAATCATTAAGTGCGTAAAGTTGCCACGCTTGTTACTGTAGATATAAAAATACTAGAGGATCATTTCCTTTCATCTCTCTCTCACTCTCTCTCTATTCCTTGATTAAATAAATAACGCGTCACACTCACAGCCCCACACTAGGATAACACCAACACCCAGACTTAAAGATTTAAATTCATCATTTGAATTTCTGCCCCACCGGGGATCGAACCCGGGACCCTTCGAATTGTGGTAACCACTACACCACGTGGGTCATTTGATTGATGGATTGCATCATTTGTTTTGTTATCGTTTGATGATCTAATAGGAACTAGGGGGCCCTATCGACCGTGGGGCCCTAGGCTCGTGGCAACAGTGCCCAGTTGAAAAGAGAGGCCTGTGTAAGTATTTTAATTAATTTAATTTTAAATTGAAGCCGATCGATCTATCGCTATTGTACAAAAAGGTGAACTACTTCGTACAAAATATATTAGTCATTTTTTTAATCTTATGACTTATGACGTCTGTCATTTGAATTCTTCAATTCCGCACCGAATGAGTTATCTATTCGATTTTATCTATCTATTGTATAGTTGGAGATATAAATATATTTAAGGTCAACTAACAATTGTGTGAATTGCGCACTCGTTCATTGTGAACAATACATAAATATAGATTTTATGCTTCAGCATTCATTTCAGTGTACATACAACTAATATTTGACACACTATTAAATTGTAGGGATTATTAGATATTAAATATGTTCATTGAAACACCGAAAGAATTTCGAGACGTTTATTAATAGTAACTAGGTAGCCATGTTGTGTGTTTCTACACTTTCTACCTACATAAGCTGCTACCATCTATCTTAAAAAAAATATGGTAGTAGACTTCATAACAAATGTACGTGACTATATTGTATATATATACTTGTGAACGTTTTGGTGTGATGTCGCAGCGCCCCGCGGCACCGCGCAGTACGACGAGGAGCAGTTCCTCTCGAAGATCTTCCTGTGGGTGGCCATCCTGTTCGTGCTGTGGCTGGTGTTCGCATGACCCGAGGGGAGTGCGGCGGGCGCGCTGCCCCGCCAGCTGCACCGGGACCTCGCCATATAAACACCACATCACCACACCTCCACACCTCCACACCACTACCAACAGCTATACCATTACACACTCCAATCTAACATTCAATCATTGATCACCTCAAATGTTTGTGTGTACACATCAAGTTAAAAACTAACTTACTACTGAACAAGCTCAAGTTAAAGAGAACCTATCCGCGTTTTTTTAATTCATCAGATTGTAAAATATTTGCAATAGTTAATTCTTTATATCTTTTCCTAACCTAAACGCCATTCATTTAACAGTAAACAAGCCATTAAGATTAACCAGAGAACTGACGGTTTTGTGTCATTTGTGGATTTTATTCATAATCTTGATCTGTTCCATCGTATCTAAGATTAAAATCAACAACTGAATTAAAAATGAGTGAGGTAACATGCAATGAATGACATTATGTACATAATAATTCACTAATAGTTGCTGTCAACAAAAATCTTTTGCTGTAAGCTTTAAAACGATAGAGGTCCTGTTGTTATAACACTTTGTGGAAACGTAGGTGTCTTCGTGTAATTCATTGCACTGTTTGTTTTATTAACTAAGAAGCTGTTACTACTTATTACTATACATAAGCGAGAAGCTGCATCACATAAGTATAGTATTGAAATTTGTATTATACATGTCGGCGCAGTTCGCAATTATATATTAAATGCATACGACATATTTTAGGGTTACTGTTGTATATGTTGTTTTCCACCATGTTCTTGGATTGGTAGCAGCTGTCCAAATGTTTGTGTAGCAACCTTAATTTGTTCATTTAAGCCTCGAACCATGTGTTATAATACACAGTTGGTTTTGAATAACATAAATTTTATGAAAGATCACAGCAATAACTCTGTGGTCCATTTCACTTTCCAATAAAAATTTCACGTATCTAATATATGTAGTAGTAACGATTTGGATATATGAGTGAAATTTCGTTTGTCTTATTTACTAATAAAGATCTTTAAGAATATAGGAAACGTTTTAATACAAAATGTACATATAAGTTATGACAAGCTTCGATCAGCAGCCGTATTATGAACATTGTCAAACTAGTAATCAGTTATGCATCTCATGTATGGGAGACATTGTGCATCTCATAAGATAATTTCGGTGTCACGTGACCACTGGCTGTCGTCACTGCAATAAACAGGATGGCAGAGTTCGTAATAGGGCCGCTGATGTCTACTTTCAAGCTAAAAATGGGAGGCAAAACTAATGAGGTATATCATGAAGTTAACATCACCAGAATGGGCTGAGGTTAATATGTATTGTATTTAAAATTAAAAATTCTATGCATTTTGTTATGTTATTTATAGTTGCATTATTTGTGCGCTCCAGCAGGATCACGTTTTGGGAATTAACATATTGTATTTATTCTTTAAAATAGAATATAAGGAAAAGCCGTTTATGTACTTGAAGTTTCGGCTATTTTGTTCACGAAAGCACCTTCGCCGCGTCCCGCGGGCCTAAAAAGCTTTCGGTGGGAAATATACTGTGTAAAGTGACATTCCCTTGGTTTCATTTCAATTCATTCACCTACCATTTGTCAAACATTTTTCTTTTGTGGGACGCGGAATCAGTGTTACATCGATAGCAGCGTACACAGTTAAAGCTACGATTAATTTTGAAGCCTTTTATTAATCTTGGGTTAAAACCCATACATATTTATGAAGCTAGATTTGTGTGTTACAGCAATAACTGCTTCATTAATTTTTGTAAACAATAATTAGTAATACCATTAAAGTAATGCGTGTCATTAATATGTTGGACTTGCTAGCCTGCAATGCACGACGTATTTGATAATGACTATTTTTATGTGTAAAGATTACGAATAACTAATTATTATGAAGCCTAGGTTTCTACATATTTAAATGGCAAAATTTCTGTATTATTACATACTGTGTGCATCACCTAATAAAAATATTTTTATTGAATTTATTACTTCCATTAAAGTAATGTGTCTCTATCTTTAGTGCTTCCGAAAACGAACTAGTTTATATCTAGCCAGTGAATAGCTGTAATATTGTCCTTCAACGTATTTGATATTTACTGTTTTAATCTCTACACAATATTATATGTATAGATTTACTTATCCTCATGTTATCTTTTTTTGGTCGCGGTGCCTCAATCTTTATTGAAAAACTGTGCATAACTTCAGTTTCAAATTCGGAAGCAATATTATTGGTAATCCTGTTATTGTTCGCGGCTGATATTGATGTAAAAATATATCATTACATTGTGTCGCAGCGGTTCAAATAGCCGTTCAATTGCACGGCTAGCCGTTTCATAGAATTAAGCCATTCATGTCACGACACGACACGCCTAGTATTGTAATTGAATCGTGATGGCATTTATGATTTAACCAGACAGTTGAGCGTCGTCTAGTTTTATTGTTGAATGATGGGTTCAGCCATTCGGCTAATCGACATTTAGACGTGAAGCTAGCCGTGCAATTGAATAGCTGTTTCAATCAGTTGGCTGCGCATAGATTTGGTATTATCAATATCTCTGTGATTAAAATATATTTATATTTGTTAGTGTAATATTTGTAGGCAAATATGAGGTAAAATTTAATGAGTCCTGATGTGAAGTGTTAAAAATATTCGACAAAAATAAATAAAAAAAATTATAAATTTGTAAGCATTTGCTAAGTTTAAATTATTCATATGTCAAAATGTTGTATGTGTTATGTTTGTACGGCACTTTGTTTATGAAATTGTTACTTGTGATATATATTGTGATTCCATTTGTTTTGATTCAAAATGTTTGTGTTAAATTGATAAGTAAAGTAAAACATGTATAAGTCCTTTCAAACCTATTATCATCTATAGTGTAGTAGTGTTGAGTACTTTAATTTCAATGAATTGTTATTATCAGTCTCACTCCCTAAATCAAGATAGGTAGTTAAACCAAATTTCAAAAGTTTTAAGTTTATTGTATTCACATTGACGTACATTTTGTTTAATCTTTATTAACGAACAGAAAACTGTTATACAAATATATGAGAATTTTAAATTATTGTAACAGTGGTAGACCGTAATCATACTGTAGGTTTAGGCACATTTGTTATTTTATCAAAAGACCAGACGTTTTTTGTAGATTTTATTGAAATATTCCTGTAAAAATAAAATGTATATACTTAACTATGAATGTTCTACGTAAATTATTTAATAAAAATGCATCATGCGAAACAGATGTTTTATTTAAATATACCTACACATCTGATCTCGTAGTGCAAGCTGCTTATAGTATTGTCATTTTAAAAAAAACACCCAAATTATTATATCAATTATTTTATTATTAAAGATATCGTTTACAGTATTGGTCAAATAGATATATACTATATTTGAATTATTCGTATCATCTTCTGTCACGATACAGATTAGTAATTAAACAAAAAATTATAATAAAATAGGTTAGGGTGCAGTTAAATCTTCGCAAACTTGATTGATTCGGGATCAACTGATAGTCAATATGCCTACTTAACCCACCTTGTGTTATATATTGTACCTAACAGTTATCTTACCCTTTCAGTATACACATCTCAAATCAAACTCTTGCCACCACCCTGAACGGTGTTGGTTGATAGACAATCAAATGTGGAGTGAGTGGAGTGTAGTAGAATAGCTACTACCTAATGAATCAATATTTAAGATCAAGAAATAAAATGACTATAATTATGTTAATCTTATATAATGTAGTAGAAAAGCTCCATAGTTCTGTAAATTCTAATAAAATTTTGCAGTTGCATTTTACAGTTCTGCTAAATTTTATTTACACATTAAACATTTATTTTGTAGTATTTGTTTATGAATTATCACACTAACTTAAAAAGATCAAGTAAAATAATCAAAAAAGATGAACTTACATAATTTTTTACACCAAAATAGTACTTAACTTTTACTAACAAGACTAAATTAGAGAATATTATTCGGACAAACGACGTAGAACAACAGAGAAAAGGATACTGAATCAACAGATTTTGAGTGAGAGAATGAACTTATACTTTTGTATGGAGCAATGTGTATAATAGAGTTGACTAACCTAAGAGGTGAGCAGGCCCAGGTCACTCCATGCCGTAGAGCTTGAGCGTGCGGTCCATGCTGGTGGAGGCGAGGTAGTGCGCGTGCTTGCCGAAGCGCACGCCGGTGGCGGCGGCCGTGTGCTCGTTGAACACGCGCAGCTCCTGCCACTGGCGGCACAGATACACGCGCACGTCGCTGCCCGCTATGGCCAGGTACGTGCCGCTCTGGTCGAAGCACAGCTCCTTGATCGCGTACCCCTCCTCCAGCTGGATCGTCTTGAAGTTCTTCAGCTTCCTCAAGTCCCACAGCTTCACGCACGCGTCCTCGGCGGCCGTGGCCAGGTAGTAACCGTTCTCGGAGAACGAGATGGACGTCACCGGACCCACGTGGCCGGGGAAGTTGGCCACGTTGCTCTGCTCCTTCAAGTCCCAGATCTTGACCTGAGAGTTCTCGGTTCCCGTGCCGAAGATGAGACCGTCCGGGTGGAACTGCGCCGTTGTTAGACTGACGCCGGATGAGTCGCTCACCTGAAAATAAGTAACAAAATTTATGATTTATACACAATGTATAAACGGCTCAACTGCTTTTTGATTGTGAATGAAAAATATTCATGGAGGCCATTTATAACTCTTACCTTAGTAAGTAAAGCACCAGTGCGTATGTCGGAAAAGGCCCAGTGCTGATCGGTGGATGTGGACAGAACGTAGTCGCCGGTGGGGTGTAGCGACAGCCCCGTCACGGGACCATCGTGCGACCGCAGTATCACTGTTGTCTGAGATCTGGAAGAACGATTTACATTTACACATTTAATTACCGATTCTTATGAAATTTTGGGTTTATATTCAGATTATTCAGGTAACTATTTTTCATATCCTTAAGTAATAAATAAGGTGGTCCAAAAAAATTTTTTTTGTACAAAAATACGTATAACCCCAAATTTTTACTCTCCTACCACCTTAAATTTTTTATACGGAAAGACAAAGTTCTACAGGTTGGTAGTAATTATCTATATATTTAATTTTTGTAGCTAACTACTACTTACGTAGGCACATTCCAAACACGAATAGTGTGATCTGGAGACGCTGTGATGACAGTATCTTCATCGGGATGGTATATGACGCGAGTGACCTTCTTCGTGTGGCCCTTCAGGATGGCCACCACCTGTTCCGTATCCTTATTGAACACTGTGGCGTTGCGGTCGTTGCCTCCAGTCAGTAGACGGCTGTGGTCCGAAGGGTTGATGTCAAGAGCCAGGATGCCGGGCACGCTGGCTGAGTGGAGACCCTAGACGGAAAGTTTGGACAATAACACAGTTAGTTATAAGTAAGAGTATTAATAATTTAATTGTTACTGTATTGAGCAGCAAGAAATCAGGGATCATCGTTTAGTGATCCTTTGCTTGAAGGTTCCATCCACTTATTTAAACATAAAAGGTTCTTAATATTATGGTAAATATGTGCACCATTACGCCGCATTTAGGAGCTTAATTTTCATAAGTATCATATTACCGGATGGCTGGCGAGCGTGAGAAAGGCGCGCAGCTGGTCGGGCGGCAGCAGCCCCTCGGGCACGGTGCGGCCGCGGCGCTTGCGCTCCTGCGTGAGCGCCGTCGCGCGCTCTTGCAGCCGCGCCACCACGTCCGCCGACATGCCCACCGCCGCCGCGCCGCCGCCCGCCGCCGCGGCGCCTGCGCCCGCGCCGCTCTCAACCTGCGACACATAATCCCACCTCACCTCATCATTCTTGTTACCTTAAACCAGGGATTCCCAAAGTTGATTACCGTAGGGGTTGGTGGGGTCTAAAAATCGAGCCCAATTATCACAAGTTCTTATTCGAAACTTTCAACATCATTATGTACCAACTTGACTAATACTTTATTTATTGGAGTTCATTTTGGAAATGCAGTCACTTGCCGAAAATAATTTGAGAATTCCCGATCTAAAGAATACATCTATAAATCACGTCACACCAATTTCATGATCATCTGTTTCATCTCACTCTCCTTGTCCAGATGATGATCACATTTACATCACAGTTTAGGATTTCGTCATGCAGAATACTGTTCAATGGGCACAAGCACTGACCGCAAGTGGCTGTGGCGCGGCGATGCCCGCTTGTGGCTTGAGCGTGGCGAGCGCCTCGCGCGCCGCCGTCACCTCCTTCGTGAGCCGCGCGATCACACGGCACGCCGCGTCGTGCTGGTACAGCGCGTGGCTCAACTCCTGCGCAAAAACAAAATGACAACAGGAAACTTTAGTATTTAGTACTTATTAGTTTTATTTTTGTATAAAATGTGAGGAGAAAATAATATACGCCCAAAAAATAATGAAAAAATAATGTGTTTTCCTGTATGACAGAATTTATTTATTCGATAATCATTTATTTGGCAATCTAAGTGTTAAAACATAACAAAGGAATAAGATACAATATATATAAAAATATGGCCAAAAATAGCATTAGAGAATGCTATATGTACTAATATAACTATGTGCTTGCATTGCATATTTAAACATTACATAAATAAACCAAAGCTAAAAATCTAAATTTTTTGTATCAAAAGTCATTCACTTCTCGGCAAGTACTATGCGGTCAGGTGCATTCCTTATCAAAATAAATTAAGGTTATCAGTTCATAAGTCCCTTGCTAGACTGTTATCAACAAACTAACTGAAATTAAATATGTATACATTTTCGTTTCTATGATATTTGTTTATAGAAAGTTATTATTTTGATTTTTATAAATAATAATTATTACTTAATGATAATACAATTATTTTTAACTCTTAAACTAAGTAATATCAAGATCTATAGATTTCAAATGACCATTTCTATGGAAGACTGGGCGAGTATGCTAAAAGGCCTACAAGACATTAAGCTTACCCTTTGTAACTTTTTTAATCTGACAAGTTACCTGTCGAGCTGTCTGCAGCTGCTGACGCTGAGTGAAGGTGTGCAGCATGAGGGCATCCCATTCATCTTGCATGCTCTTCAGTGTGGCCGGAATTGATGTGGCACTTGGTGGCTTTGGCTTGACTATTGCTGGTGCTGTAGAGAGGTTAGGTAGTGTCAGTAGTGGGTAGGGTGTTGAATGGAAGTCTACAGCAATCAGCAAGTCTAGTCTTAACATGTTAATTGAGATTGGTTGCTTATTCTCTTACACATTGTCTCTTTCATGTTGGTTTGTAGAAGTATCCCTCTTTGGGGGGAGTTGTTTTATATCATTTACTACTTAATTTTAATCTGTATTTATCAAAAATATGGCTAGCACTTATTTCAGTTAAGTTCTTTACATTTATTCTAGAGAATATAATTATGAATCCTAGACCCTTCTCACATATGAAACGAGACCTGTGCCCAACAGTGGGACTGTTATGGGTTGATGTTTTCTTAGCATCTACCATACTAAAAATTGTTATTTACACTCTGTCTAAAGTTTGTCTTAAAGAGATTGCTACTTTAGCAATAAGACCTTTATTTAAAGTTCAATTTTTTTTCTTTCTGTGTTTTTCTTTATTATTTTGTTTCCTTCAACCCTTTTTATGTCCCACTGCTGGGCACGGGTCTCTCCCCACAACCGGGAAAACCTGGAGCACACTCCACCACGCTGCTCCAATGCGGATTGGTTTACTCTACGCTAAAATACAGAATATTGCACCTTTTATCATTAATCTCAGAAGTACACTTACTTTTGATTTCAATGAGATCCTCAATACGTAATTCCTTGTTGCTAATTGGATCAACACCATTTTCTATTATATACTTTTCTATGATCCTCTTTTCAAACACAGCACCAGACACAGGGGACACCACTGGCACTTCTGGCACCTCATTTGATACTACAAAAACAATTTGTGAGGTTATGTTTACGACCCACGCAGAGAGATAGATTTTCTCGATTTCAACACAGATCTAATCTAAACCTTTACAATAAATGTTTGTCATGTTAAACGAATCAATAAAGCAAAGGATGATGAATATGCGCCAATAAATTCGAACGAAAACCGGCGTATCCATGACAGAAACTTAAAACAAATACACATTTATGTAACTGATACAAACTTGCACAATAAAGAGCCATGATTAATTCACCAATGATATTCTAAAATTCATGTGAAATAGCAATAAAACTTAGAAAACTACGATATTATTTTCTATGAATTTCTAATTTTCTATACAAAAAAAACTTGACGCTCAACGACGACAATGACAACAGTGACGTCACCGACGTCATGACATGAGTGACATGACACCAATGCTAACACAGACTACTTACACGCACTAAACGTAGGTGAGGTACTTAATATAGGTTGTGTTAAGTAGTGTATTAGGTATATAGGTCTATCCCGAAGACAGGCTTTCGTACGTAGTACATCTAAGTAGCCTGTGGACAGGCCTATCCCGATAGATTAAAAATAACGCGCGTTTAAGCGTCGACAAAGCTCTCGTGCGAACATAGGCATAGTGTGTATACAATATACACTACATATTATTATTATAGGAGTTAAAGAAAATGGAACATATTATATTATTAATAATCTTTATATAATTATCATAATAATATGATTGGGACTGCGCTTTTATTTTGTTACTATGATTTTTAAGCACAATAATTGCCAAAATAATAAAAAAAAGGTAAGTAGGTACATGTATCCGAAACATATTTACACCGGATAACGGAAACTCGTAGCGGGAATATAGGTAAGGTAATTTGATTTTGTTATTATATGGGACTCAATATACGACCATTTTGAATTTAGTTTATTTTCATAAGTTTCTTTTTAAATTAGCCTCATGACGTATAATGTAAAAGAGTTACATAAATACATTATTTAATAATGAACATAGACACTTTAATTTACTTTTTATTACGCAACTAAAGTATTACAAGTAAAATAGCACGTTGTTTTTTTTTTATAAAAGGCCTTACTTTTAATTGATCAACTAATTGATGATAAGCTTTCATACGAAAAACGTTTTTGCCAATAATGTATATAATCAGACAGTTAGTATAAAATTAAACCAACTATTTATTTATGAAACTTTTTGCGATCATTGATCTTTAAACCATTTTGAAGTTTCTTGTTTTTTAGCTGAATAATCGGGCGCGAAAGCTTCGTCACAGGAATGCTAATCGTTGATTGGTTAAAATTTCCAAAGTGCCAACCTAACAATATATAGGACATTTTGGTTATGTTGTCAGCAGAACTATTACCAGTTGTGTAGGCAGGTAAAATTCGTCGCTTTGCTAAATTTTAATTTATTTTTCTTTAAATGGTTTTCAATACGAAAACTATTTAATTTCTATTTGAATATTACCTGTAAAATTATTCTTCAACGTTAAACATCAGAACGTGAGTAATATTTATTAGTTGGAGTGTTTCGTTAACTTTTCTTTTAAAAGGTTGTGGTTCTACAAAAGTAGCTGCACAAATTGATAGAGTGCGATACTCGCGAAAGAAAAAATTTAACAATTTCGTTTAGGGAAATTAATAACGCATTACATTATTCGACTTATAATAGTTATGTTCTTAGTAATTTAAGTTTTACATTGGAAATATTTTAACTTCAGTGATCGGGCGAGTAAATTTTTACTTCTTGATATTTTATTTTTAAATGCGTTGCAGGTTGTGAATAATAAATTGAGAGAGATAATTTATCATCTGTAATGATTTCGACATCGGTCTCGGGTCCGAGAAATGGAGAGACAGCCGTGTAATCCACTTCAAAAGTTTGGTGATCCGAAGACGGAAATATTGAAAAAACGATTATTAAAGGCAGCAAACTCGTCCACTGTTGGAAATTTATCACAGAATAGCTCGCAACACAATGTGCTATTAAATACACTGCGCGTGAGTTTAATACTACGCTGTGAAATAAGTGCAAGTCTGTTCGCCCTCAATGACATTGTTTACGATGTTTCAGGCGCCAATATCGAGCAGCATGATCGTGTCCTCGGTTCAGGCGCCGCAGAGCTCTATGCCCATAACACATAGTTTAGTCACACACTCGATTGCACCAGTTAAAATACACGCTAACAACGCTTCGTATCCTCTACAGCTGTCCACTGTTCACGTTCCAGTCCAAATTCCTGGTTCCACGTCTAATATTAATGTACCAGTTCAACTTTCTGGCGCCACAAGTAGTGTCCCGTTACAGTTAGCACCGGTTAGTCTTCCTATACAAGTGTCAGGAACCACCAGCGTTCCTGTTCAGCTGCCTGCAGGCGAAACTATCAATGTTCCCCTACAGATCCCCTCCTGTAATCAAAACAATCAGTTGATAAACCAAACGTTGCCGTCTATGCCACTTTTAAATACTGCAACACAGCCCCTACACAGTTCAATATTTCAAGTACATATGGCTTCAAATCCGAGGTCTACAAACATGGATGGCAGTACAGACATAAGCCTGGCCAATCCCACACATCTACAGCTGCATGACTCAACAGGGGTCCAGATGAAAATGGCTAATACATCCTCGGTTTCCCAAATGCAAGTAGGCTCAAATTCCGCTGTGGTGCAAATTCCAAGTTCTTCCAGCAATCCAATACAATTGACTCTGCCAAATTCATCAAATACCGGGGTTCAGATTCGTGGAGCACCGAGGCCTATGCCACATGTTGTGTACATTCAGACTCCAACTGGCTTGAAGCCAGTGACTAGCACAGATGTAATCAGTCAGGCCAGTACCAGTGGTAATCCACCACAAATTATTGTAAGAAGACCTGTAAGTATATTTTTTTGTTTATTTGTTATATATAATAATTAATGGTTGGGTGTAACCTTGAGTTACTAATTTAAATTGCAGTCAATAAGTGTGGAAAGGAATATTAATAGGATATATTAAATTAAAGTAATCATATCATTAATATTTTCAAAATGTGTTTAGTCTTTATGTAATTATTAACTGCTCCTTATTATAAGATCAATTAAAACATCAATTTCATAATTGCAATATCTTAGTTGCAACATCGTAAACAATTCCATTATAATGATGGTTCGCTATTTATTTTACAAACTGTAATTTTAATTAACGGGCTGCAACTTTTTGCCAAACAAAGTGGTAAAATTAAGTAAAAGTGGGCTGCATAGTGGAGGCAAAGGCACTAATGCATTATTTTAATAAAAAGTACTTTGCACCTACCAATATTGTTGATTTTTAAATGCGAAAATATTGTATTTAAAATTATTAACAAATAGAAGCCATACATAACAAAAGAGAATAAATAATTATCAAATAATATAATTAAATAAACACATTTAGAAAAAAGGTTTTGTTTATGAGGACTTCTATTTTTGGTTACACCCATGGGTCACAAGACAAGGATGAGTGCTGCATGTCACAGACTCTTGATTTAAATTGATATATTATTAATTGAATATGAAAAAAAATCCAACATAATAATATTATGTAATATATTGATTCTCACAATTTTTATTTTTTTTCAGGTTACCACAAGCAATGCTAATATTCACCTTATATCCAATGTTACTAATAAACCTAATATAGCTCCTAAAGTAACTGGTCATCATAAATCATCTGTCCTTGCCTCGGCTAATGCAACACAACCAATAGTTATTCAGAAACCAAAAACAGATAAAATGATGGTTCCCATTACCATTGCTCCTGGTAATCCAGGCAAGCAGGCTATTACTTACTTGGGATCAGTAAAAAAGCAAAACAATAAGAGCATATCAGAAAACCAATCAATTCTCATATCAAGCAATCAAGCAAATGTTAATTTAAATAATCAAAAACTATTTGTTACACCAATGAACATACCCAAAATGCCCAATACTAAGTTCATTTTACCAGTAACCTTACCAGCAACAATGGCATCCAAGGGTCCAATAATTAATTTACAAATAGCTAATGGCCAGATACAAAATGATCCTCAAGGAAATATTACAGTGATGAGAGATACTGCTATGGAAGGTGGTGGAGATATGCCACCATTACAGCCTCTAGCTAAATTATTTGGTACAGGGATTAATGTCAATGGAAAAGATAACAGCCTATCACAAAGTAACAGAGGTGAAAAATCTTATGCAATATCCATTCCAGGATCTAGGGCTGAACCCACAGGAGAGCAAGGAGAGTATACTCTATCCATACCCGAGACCAATGCTTCTATGAATGATGATATCTATACCGTCTCAATAGCTGATGATGAAGGTGGGCAAGTTCATGAAAAATCGTTCACCTTAGCAATACCAGAGAAAAGTAAAAGTTTGTTAAATAAAAATATAATTGACAAAAATGATATTAATCCCATTACTATTGCTGCACCAGCTATCTTAAGGCGTTCCTATTCAGATAACAGTGAAAGGAAGATTAGTAATGCAAACATCAAAAGGCGTATATCACTGTGTAATGAAAATTTGTCGAACAAAGGGATGAAGTTTAACTTAACTCAACTGAATAATATGAACAAAATTATAAATCCAATTGAGGCTGACTTAAATGATGATCACCGTGTCCCATCTTTATTCTGTGATGAAAAGCTAGATAAGGATTTAGAGGCTAAAGCAAATTTAGGAGACTCTGACCATGATGACTATAAAGAATCTAACTTAGATTCTAATCCTGAACCTAATACTGAAGTAATATATTATCAAAGTATTGAAGATTATGGCAAAAAAGCTGTACCTAAAGGCAAAGACCGTAATGAGTCCACTTCAGAAGAAGATCCGCCAGGGTTGATCTGGATTAATGGAATTGCACAACTACAGGGCAGCAAACTACAATTTAAAACAAATGAATTTGGATTAATTGATCTCCTAAATTATTCTGATCATGAAGGAACTGATCCTTCAAGTGATAAGTACAGTAGACAACTAAACAAACGCGAAGAAAGAACTAGCAAAGAGAAGAAACCAACAACCCCCGAAGATCTGTATCGCTGTGATGGCTGTGGGTGTCATGGCATGGCAGCAGAGTTCATAAATCCCAACTATTGTAGTCTTACTTGTCAAACTGAAGTCCAGAAGATTAACCAGAAGAAAAAGGAGAGGGAGAGAGCAGAATTGGCAAAGAAAAGAAATAAAATGAAAAAGCTGTTGATAAAGAAACAATTGTCTGAATCAGATTTGATGTCAGACGTAAAGGATGAAAAAGTCTCACTTAAACATTACGATTCAGCACCTCCAGAGATTCCAGAAGCGACATTGTTGAAAATGACCGAAGATTTGGGTGAAAACGAGAAGTATCCCTGGATGTGTGGCAAGAATGGTTTCTCGTGGATGCGTTATTTGGATATTTGTAAGGCAAAGGCAGCACCAGTGAAGCTGTTCAAGGACCCATTTCCCTTCAATCGAAACGGTTTTAAAGTCGGCATGCGTCTTGAAGCAATAGATCCACAACATCCAGCTCTGTTTTGCGTTGTGTCGGTTGCGGAGGTGCAAGGATATAGGATGCGTTTGCATTTCGACGAGTTTCCTGACATGTACGACTATTGGGTGAATGCTGACTCGTTAGACATTTTCCCCCCGGGCTGGTGTGAGAAGAACGGTCGTGTGTTGAGGCCACCGGGAAGCTACATCCCAGCCACGTTCTCGTGGCCGCTGTACTTGAAACAGATGCGCGCGGTTGCCGCTCCGAGACATCTTTTTCCGCATGTCACGACCACAGTAAGTGTTTTGCTCTACTCTGTGTGATGTTAAAAATAAGATTAAACTTCTCTGGAACTAATTTGAGAAAGTTGAATATTCATAAATACTAATTATAAAGTTTTTTTAAGTTGTAAGATACAGAACGCACAAAGTCTAGACTTTAGAGTATTATTCTACTTTCTACTTATTTAATATACTCGTATATTAAAACGATGACTTTTTTTTGACAGATACTAAGGCCGAACGGCTTTAGAATCGGAATGAAGCTGGAAGCTGAGGATCGACAGAACGACATGGTGTGCGTGGCCACCATCGCCGACATGCTGGACAACCGGCTGCTCGTCAACTTCGACAGCTGGGACGACATGTACGACTACTGGGTGGACCCCACCTCGCCCTACATACACCCTGTCGGCTGGGCGGAGGAGAACGGAGTCACTCTTACACCCCCTAACTGTAAGTAATGTTATTATTTCCGACATGGAGTAGGTACTAGGAGCGACCTTCGCTTATTCACTATTAACCAGTGTCATATCATTTAGAAATACCTGCATTAAAGTTTTGACACAAAATGACCATTTTCCACTTTAAATTTTTTTCTTAGTGTGTGTTCTAATATTATACATTACTAGCTGACCCGGCAAACTTCGTACCGCCTAAAAATTTATAAAAAGCAAAATCGAAATACATTTATTTTATTTGTGTTAATAAAATATATTTTGTAAGTTTCAAGCGAATCGGGTGAAAATTAAACAATGT
>DWAV01000943.1:0-15506 GCA_018231305.1 Noctuana lactifera
TTCAAAATCCCATACAAAATTTAACTGTTACTACTCGATGACGGATTTGTAAAATGTTCGTGATAGGGCTACTGAACTGTAAGCTAAATTAATGACATCAATAGTGACTTTTCTTTGCACTGTAACGATTGAGATTATCCTGTGGAACGTCTGAAAAAATATTGTGTCGTTGCGAGAGCCTACTGGAACACAACATTGTCAGTAAAGTAAAAGTCAGACGAGGTTCCTGTAGTTGTCATTGTCAGCAGTAGTCAGCTGTAAGTTATTGTCAGAAACATTGTTTTTTGTCTCTGTTTACGTATAAAGAAATTGCTTCGTAACAAGGGAACTGCCAAGTTACTTTAACTCAGATATTATTTTTAAAAAAGTTCGATTGTGACAATTTGTGGTGTTGTGTTTTATTTGTGAAGCTTATTAACTATGTTGCAGTTGTAATTACGGTGTACTACTGTGTACATGTACTATTTTGGAGGTAAACTGTTGCTATCTCATACGTGTACGCTGACGTGTGGTCTCTTTTTATTCTCTGTCTACAGTCAGAAATGTCCGTCAGTTTGATTTGATGTATGTTCTGTCAGATCTGTCAATTTCTGTTATTGCTGTGCTGTCAGTCACTTCAGTCAATGTCAGTTGCACAGAACACTAAACTCATGTCAGTGTCAGTTGCTAAAAGAAATTTTCGATATCGAGCGACTCGACCGAGGTAGTATAGTAATTTAAAAATCTAATTTAACTTTACAGTGTAATCATCTCATCATGTTCATGTGCGCTATGTTGAGTAAATATATTTATTTCTAGATAAGGCGCCTGAGATATCTTCGTTCTTTCGAATACACAATTTCACATTGAACAAAGTAGGAGTGTTGTAGTGAAAATGGGAGCAGTATTAGGTCTTTGTTCCGCTGCTCAGGTAAGCAAGTATACTATTATGTTAATATTGTTATTAGTGTTATTATTGCGATTGAAATAGAAAGTTTTACATCGATGAGTAAACACTTACAAACATGAAGTCATTTTAGTCAGTCGCTTTTATTCGGATTCAGTGAAAAATCGATATATTACGTCAAAGCTTAATGTTTTTGTAGCTTATCTGGTATCAGTTGCGGCGTAAGAACTAAGTCTTATGCGGAAATGTGGACGAGCTGAACTTCGTGAGGCCCTTGAGGTCTTTCGACATCTGTCTTGTATTGAGGTTCTAGTTGCATGACAATACAGTGTTCAGGCTATTAAACCCTGTGGGTTACTATTGTTACCCCATTAATAGGGTCTGGGTATTACCCTATCAATGGATTTACTAGGTATATTTTGCAGACTTTTTAATTTTATTCTGTATTGTAAAATTAAGATGAGTCACTGTCTTGATTTGCATTTGTCACTGAAGGTTTTCCTTGTCTCTGGAAAATACTACTAGTAATAAACATTATTTTTTGAATAAATATAGTCTAATAATATCTGATAAAAAATATCATCAGATCCAAGGACTTGTATAATTTCAAGTGTTACTGTTTTCAAAGAAATCTTCCAAAACATCTATTAAAAATATTGCTTGATACAATATGCACTGCTTTTTTATTGCAAGCAAGAGATCCAGTAGGCAATTCTACTTGGTCTTTCGATACTAAATTTGTTTAAAAGAGGTTTATCATTTTAAACAGGGTGGTACTTTCTTTAGCAAACATACAAGTTCTATCACCTTCCAAACTAACTACAAATATTGTATCATATTACAGCTAGCATGCTGCTGTGGCAGTGCAGCATGCTCTCTGTGCTGCTCAGCATGCCCCTCCTGTGCAAACTCCACATCTACACGCCTCATGTACACTGTTATGCTACTCCTCATGATGGTAGTAGCCTGTATTACACTTGCACCTGGGTTACATGAGCAAATGAAAAAGGTTTGTGAAAGCATGCCATCAGCTTCATTGTTGAATTTTATCCATATGTTGATAATTTCAGCAATGTAGACAGAGGTCATGAATGTGCTCTATAATATGAAAATAGTACTTTGTACTTTTATACTAAAGTAAACTCTTTATGTAGCAGTATAAAAAAATTTTTTTTTGTCCAAAGCTTCCTTTTCCTAAGTAACTGAGTAATAATGTTGATTACAACATTTCTAAGTAGGGTACATTAATGTTCTTGTGTGAATAGAGGCCTGTGTAAGCAAGGAACAATTCCTAAGTTGCCTAACCAAAAAATTGTTTTGCAGGTACCATTTTGCGAGAATTCAACAGGGCTAGTGCCGGGGAGTTTCAAAGTTGATTGTGATCAAGCTGTTGGATACCTGGCTGTTTACAGGTTAATTAAGATAAATAATTAAATTGATTTATTATTATTGCCCTTCTGATAGACATTTATCTTACATGATAAGTCTACAACTGCCACCATTCTACATACTAGTCTGCATAAAGACAGCAGAAATAAAAAAATATAGCTGATACCTTTTTGTCTTTAAACTGTAAACACTTAATTTTGCAATTATTAAAAATATAATATCCGTTTGTTGTATGCATTTATAAATTTCACTTTATTTACTGTTTGTTTACAGAGTATGCTTTGCAACATGTCTCTTCTTTGTGCTGATGGCTATTATAATGATTGGAGTTAAATCTTCTAAAGATCCTAGAGCAGGAATACAAAATGGGTAAGAATTTTCGATTACTATTCGAATCTAAAGCCAATTTCACTGTAGCACACATTCACATTAGCATCACCACTGTTTATAAAATTTGTTATTTAATATGATTATTGTAAGGAAATATAGTCTTTGTAAGCATTGTAGAAATTTGGTTTTTCTTTTAGTTTTTGGGGCATCAAATATCTTGTGGTTATCGGCGGTATTATTGGAGCCTTCTTTATCCCTGAAGGATCATTTGCCTCAACATGGATGGTGTTTGGCATGATCGGTGGCTTCTGTTTCATCATCATACAACTTATTCTGATTATTGATTTCGCTCATACTTGGGCCGAAAAGTGGGTGTGTAAGTATACTTTTCTACTCGTTATTGAATTACATAAACATAATTATCTTGGTAGAAAATGAATATATTATTTCTGTGAACTCTTTATTTTGACGTTTGAAAAAAACTATCTAAAATGTTAATATTTTCTAGCAAATTACGAGGAATCTCAGTCGCGCGGTTGGTACGCAGCGCTGTTGACTGCCATGCTAACTTGCTTTGCACTCACGCTAACAGGAATCGTACTTCTATACGTTTATTATACTAAGGTAATTGATTTTTCTAAGCGTATCTAAACTTCCGTTGTTAAATTCTACTATTGCATACTTCTAAAATGTTGAATCATTGCTTTGGTCAATAGATATAAATAAAATTCATAAATTGTGTCGATTTAACTACCTACTGTCAATAACTTAATCACTTCCATATTATGTGAAATGGCAAGTGTCAGTGAATCAGTGAAATATTTATGTGAATGTTTATTCACATAAATATTAGTATATGTTTTTGGATTGAGTATACTCCAGCTTGCTGCTCCAATTGTCCAATTGGTGGAGCAGTGGACGTCATGTCAGTGACGTCACGAAACCTTTTTATGTATGTAATGTTTCATAGGCAAGCGGCTGCGATCTATCAAAATTCTTCATCTCCATCAACCTGATCCTGGTGGTGATCGCGAGCGGCATCTCCATCCTGCCGGCAGTACAGGAGCAGCAGCCACGCTCTGGCCTTCTACAGTCCTCTGTGGTAGCGCTCTATGTCACCTACCTTACATGGTCAGCGCTATCCAACTCCTCGGGCGACTGCAATGCTAGCATTGGCAAAGACAACCCGGTATGTGTTCAATGAAAATGGTTGTTACACATTATAACTTTTCTGCTTTGGATTTTTCACTCGTGACCATTACAATCATCGGTAATTACATGAAGAATGAAAAACAATATTGCTTTATTGAATAAGTTTTTTGTACAGGTTTTGATGATTGAGTTACTAGTTAAATGTACCATATTTTGCACTCTGGGACACTATAACATCCTTGTGTCTAATTTTGGTCGGCCAGTGACAGCAAATGCCCAATGTCTTAATACTTTATATTGGATATATCTAAAACTAATAACTTTACTTATAGATTAACAATTCCTTTTCATATACATATATATGTATTTTTTTTTGAAAAATACCTATCATTGTTATCAATATTATTATTACAAATATTTATTTTATGTATTGTTGTGTATTATATTCAATTCTACCTAACCAGGTACCACCTGAGGAGATTTACTGGGTATGTACCAAGTAGGCATCAAAATCGCCATTCTACACAATGTATATTGAGCACATAAATTATATTTTATATTGTTCTGGACATTCTACGTTGTATATTTCTGTGCTAGGTTTTTTTCGTGTTACTTTACTGTATTTAATAATAATTGAACTGTTGCGGTTTGTGTATTCCAGATTTTATTATTTGCACACACCCTTTATTGTCATATTTATGTAGTAGGTACTTACTTTATGTATGGAATGAAAAACGCTCATAAGTTTTTTAAATATTTATAGTTTTTATTTCGTGATCATTCACTATTAATACATGTCATGGCTGTACAATTATTCTTGCTCTGAATTTTCGCATATCACCCGGTCAAGTTATGCACTTTTATATATTTTTCAAACTTACTTTATAAGGGAATGTAAGTGTACCAATAATAATTTAATGTAACGATTATTTATGGTTTCGTTTAGTTATACCACGAAGGTAGTTAATTCTAGCATATAAATTCATTGTATAAAATCAACAACTTAAAATCTAAAAATTGAATTTTTATATTTCTCTACCTCTACTCTATGGCGTAAAGGCAAAATTGAAGATATATTATATTAATTATTTGCTTACGACATCTAACCGTTTTATCATAAAGGGTGGCGGTCAAAAATACAAAAGTTTTCAATTCTTTATTTGAATACCCACTTGTTCGTTACCTAGTTAGTTTCGTTATTATTCGTTTGAATATTACCTATTTGTACCACTGACTGAATGATGTATGCACAGAGTTCGTTCGACAAGCAGTCGATCATCGGGCTGATCATCTGGGTGCTAAGCGTCCTTTATTCCTGCATCCGTACGGCGTCATCCTCCTCTAAAATCACCATGTCGGAGCATATACTCGCCAAGGAGGGCAATGGAGGTGAATATGATTTTCTTAATATCAACTGTAACATTATATTAAAAATTTTTTTTGTTAAATTAACATCAAAAGATTCAAATGTACATATCAAATCAATTTAATAAGTTATCACATTGAATTTAATTTACTGGATATGTTGAGTTATATTAATTAATTTGTTAACTTTGAAACAAATATGTTTCTTGTGTAGTTGTTTTGTTTCTTCGTTATTGTTTCCTTATTGTGAGGACCTAGGTATAATACTAACTCACTTGTACGTTCTTTGCGGTTAACGCGCGGCGGTCGCCCGGCGTAAGGACAAGGAGGGCTCATTGCTAACGAAGGTAATGTTGGATTTGGTTCGTTGAGTACACAGCTTCAAGAATATACATTTTTTAAATTTGTGTTTACAAGAAATATCTAATATGAGTTGCAGTCAAGTTTTTATTATTCTTATTAAAAGTTATAAACATACATTTTATATAGAAACCTTTTTTGATTGTATCTCGTGAACAGTGACTGATTTCCATGAATATGAATTATATTATGTATGTTTCGGTTTTATTTTATTTTATTGACAGAACAAAGTCTGTCGGGATAAATTATATAATTAAATGAATACATACCTGTTTTATAATCTATTAAATAAATACATAATTTTAGGAATTTTTACTTACTGTCATCATGCCTACTAACATTTGCTACTTTATCGTTCTAATACATTTGGTAACTCGTAATATTATTTTGAAGTTGTGGCCTCAAAGAACTCAAGCAATCTGAAAGGTTATGGTTTAGCTGCTTTTTCATTACATCTCCTGCTTGTCACTAGCTAGCTATGTTCATTATTATGATGAACAATTAATCTCGGGTGTATCCATTGCTACTACTGTACATAAAAAAATAAACTGCCAATATAGTATACCATATTATTATGATGAAATCATAAGTTTTTCCCTATAAAAATAATTTAAAAGTTCCTTTTGCCAACAATAGGCTTATTTCTACTCGTATTATGTACTAGATATTTCATAATATGTCCAAGGCGGCAGTTGCCCATCCCCGTGCTCCCCAATCATACTCTTGGCACGCCAATGCATATACCATAATGCTTGTTCCTTTCAAAGAGTTGTTGAAAAATAATCCAGCATGGCATAGTGGACTGCCCTAGATTGCCTAGTAATATAATAATATGTAGGTACCTACGTGCTTTGCTGTAATAATTATTATAATTACTGACACTCTCAACGAAATTTGGCCAAATTTATTAACTATTTTAGATAAGAGCCCCGGTACTGATAAATAGGCGGTCGGTTCGAATCAAAAAATTATATCAATCAGCTCATCGATTTCAGGCTCCTTTTTGGCTAAAGTAGGCAGGAAGAAAAAATTCAGCGAACAAACTCACGGCGCTCAATTCTCTGCCAGATAATTCACAACAACCAACCATGGTAACGACCAGCATGATAGCCAACACGGTACTTCACTAACGGTTACATTTGAATATTACAATGCCAACTTGCTTAAGCTCTGTACTACCTGTATCTAGTCCACGAAACGAACTGACAACGCTCGCTATAAGTAGCCAGTAACTAACACGCTGCATGTTGGTTCGCTCACTGAGCGCAGGTTATGGTTCCATAGAAGGCGTCGACGGCGGCGAGGCTGGCAACTCCGGGGACACCAAGGTGTTCGACAACGAGGGCGACAGCGTGGCTTACTCTTGGACATTCTTCCACGTGGTGTTCGCGCTGGCCACACTGTACATCATGATGACTCTCACTAACTGGTATAAGTGAGTATTAACATGGAATCAAAGACTATAAAGTTCTTTTTAATATTATCTGTCTTGTGTAAACATTTTGATTTGAATGGCCAAAGAAAGTCAATCTCGCTTTGGCCAAAGAAATTCCATCGTGTTTGAAGTCAAACGCAAGCCTTATTATAGTAAAAAAAACTATTATAGGGTAAGAAAATACCTGATGTTAAGTAATCACTGCAGCTTGAATGACATTTACGTCCAACGTCGAAGAAAAGAGACGAAAAACATTGAGAAAATATTTTAATCTAAATAAAACGAAAAGTCCTAACAGTTAATTTATTAAGTACTGACAATTTTGTATTTCAACTTGCAGCCCCAGCTCGCAGCTATCTAAGGAGAATGTGGCATCTATGTGGATTAAGATCACGTCATCCTGGCTGTGCATTGGTCTCTACGTATGGACCCTGGCGGCACCCGCTATCTTCCCTGATCGCGACTTTAGTTAAGCTTATTTATTCTTATCTATTTCTCATGGTTTTACACTATGTATAATGTATGTTTATTCAGATCAAAACGTGTTTCTATAGATGTGTATTTCGCGAATTTGATCTCTTTTTTATATTATAAAATTATATAATAATTTTCTCATCTACATTTCTCACAATGTAATATACCCGTTTTGGCATGGTGTGTCACTAATAATGGTTAATTAAATAAATTTGGTCTTCATAAAATCCGATTTTTACGATAAACCGATTGAAAAGTATACGAAAGTTTTAAAGTTGAATCATAATTATCAGTTAAGCTAGATTATCGCCGCCTATTTCTCTATGAAATGAATTCTTCCCTCCTACTGGAATTCACTTGAAATTACACTCTGAACATAAATTTGAAATATAAATTATCACTTCTAACTGTATAATCATAATTATGTTTAGCTGTAAGTTGTTGAATAGTTCATTTTTGAAATTATTATTTATGTTATTTGCACTTATTAAGATATTAGTGCACATAATTTTTTTAATCAGGTATTTTGGTAAAAATACTTTTAATAAGATGATTATTAATATAATTCATCGTTCATTACAAAAAAAAATGTCGCAAAAGCATTTAAATTGTAAAAATAATTAAAATCGTTCTTTAAGTTTCAAAGCAAAAAACTTTAATCTTAGTAATTGAGTATTTTATGATCCTCCCGTGTTTTATTTGCCTACCTACAAAACTAGTTTCATTTAATCGCAATATACTAGAATCGTAATAAATAAAAACTGCGTTCCACACCTTGTAATTTAGTATTAGCAAATAAAAATTATTAAAACTCAATGATAAAATAAAATCTTTTATTCTTAACCTATATCTTAATTAAATCATCATCTTTCTTTACTACATATTTTAGAAGCTTTGCATATTTTTTTAACAATTTCTTCCAATAACATTTTACATCTCTATCAGTTAAATTGTCCCATATATGTTGAAAACCCCTTTCTGCAATTTCCTTTCCTAATAAGTCATGTGACTTAAAATATTCTATATAATTCTTAAGGTCACTTTGAGTAGCTTTAGGACTTATAGGTATATAATGGACCCACGGCTTTAATGAAGGGTAGAAAAATTCTAACCATTCATCACCAACATGAAATACTAGAGATTTGCATAAAAATAAATGCTTAAATCGAAAACTAGCCGCTACTCCCCTGTAGTTAAAGAGATACTTATATTTACAATGATCTTCAAAAGACACTTCTGAAGCTGGAGCTGCATAAAGTGTGTCCTGAAACAAAATCTTACAGTAATTTTAATGATTCCTATAAGTTTTGCAAAAAGTCTTTAAACAAATATAATCTTAATAAGATAAGCTAATGGAAGTTCTGTCGCCAAGTACTTAATAATGAAAGAAAAAAGGATGTGCTCAGCACATTTGTTAATACAGATTTATTTACATAAATAAAAAATAATAATCAAAATAAACAAATCTTACTGCATCAGACTTCCAGGCTTGATTCTTAGTATACTGTGCATCAACAATGTCAGGATAAGACCGAGATAATAAAACAAGTGCATCTCTTTCTTCACTGGTTCTTGATCCTCTGAAGAATGCTTTGTTTTCTTTTTTCTCCCAAGTCCATCTAAGATATATTTATATTATTATCATAATGTAATATTATAAACAACATGGTGTATTTACTGATACTACATTTCTTATCTCTCTTTAGTACTTTCATTTCATAAATCAAAATTTTATAAATGTTCCTTACTTGTCAGCGGCAGATGATATAGATAATCTATGCTTATCCCATCGCCCAATACCAGTAGGATACAATGAAATTGCTGGTCCACCTTCCCAAAAACTCCAAGCAGGATACATTATGTCAAAATGATCTTTTGTCTGTGAATAGAATCCTAAAATAACTTTGGGAAATTTAAGTCCTTAAGTAATTGAAAGAAAAAATATGAAAATTGGAACGTTAAAAAAAAAATCTGAAGTTTTACTGCATTTTGATCATAAAACAACATTATTACATGACAAATCTTTACAAATAATAAGAATAATAATTTATAGATCTATATTATCATATTGATAGATAAAACTGTTATGTTGACCTTACTAAATGAAAACACGGGAGCTTTTTTCTGACCCCATGCAGAATTAAGTTGTGGCCAGTCTCTCGTGTTCACTGCCAAATCTATGTTAGGCAACTTGAGTGCTAGGGCCTTCAAATATTTTTCTACACCAGCACACCTTGCTGGAAAATGGCATTCTTTCTCTCTATACAGTTCGCCATCGATAATCTGCAATAATTTTTTAAGTAATGGCTTCAAAGTACAACTATATCTTGTGTCCTTCACGTAAACAATTGATATTTTATAAATATATTCAAAATTTAATATCTTACATTTCATGACCCTGATATAATTATTAAAATAAAAGCAAGCGACATAAATATTATTATATTAAAACAGGGTAAGCACTTATACCTGATACTTAGTTGCTTTACTCCGAGCTATATCAAACTGTTCCTTTGTTATTCCATCTCTAAACGGAATTAAATCCTGTTCAAAAACAGACTTGTGACAACTACAATTCGCTTGCACACAAGGTATATAACTTTCTTTAGCATGTTTAATCTCCTTTTCTATTTTTGTTGCCCACTCGTTAGCTTCTGTAACGAATTTACAAGTACCTTAATTTCATAATAATTATACAGTATTGTATTGCCTATATATACGAATATACTAACCTTTACTATATTTATTAAAATTTAATGGGCACGAAGAGCCCGAACATGAATTATGATTTTCATGAGAGTTTATTGCGACTAAATTTGAAATTAATGATATTAAAAGAAACTTAGAAATAAAGTTGTTTGACATTTTAATAAATTGAACTGTATTACTTAAAAGTACTTTAATTATTCAAGAATCAAAATACTTTTTTTAAATGAAACAAACAAATTAAAATAATATGTATGTAATGAATTCAAATTCAATGAATTGAATTGAAATTTGAAAACCAAAACAAACACAACACAAAACTGAACTGAATGTTATGTTAGTGTCAAAGTCAAATGTGGTTCAGGCACTCCAGTCCAGTGACAAGTGTGCTGAGCTGTGTGTTATGGTGTGACAACTGACTGACTATTCTGACTAATAAAATGAACACAGAGTAAAGAGAGAATCCACAGACTACTTAGATGATCTACGGTGAAATTAGTCACACACGTGTGTATATGCCTATACTATTATAGCTACCACCTACTGCTTGCCATATATATATTTTTTCCTTCAAGCCTTTTTATGTTCCACTGCTGGGCACGGGTCTCTCTTAACAATCGGGGAAGGCCTGGAGCATACTTCACCACGCTGCTCCAATGCGGATTGGTGGAGATACGGGTTAGTGGCCATGTCGGATGTTGTCAAACCGCCCAATTGGCCTCCGACCAGGTTTAACGACTGTTATCTGTCGATAACAACCGGGACTGACGGCTTAACGTGCTCTCCGAAGTACGGAAGCGCGTATGAAATTTGCCACTAGCGGTGACCCATCCGAGCACCGGCAGCGCCGCTTAACAATGTGATCGCTTGCGATCCACACTTCCAGCAGGGCTATGCGCGCTTGCTATATTCAAATTATCAATAAATAAAATGCTTTTAACGTAATTACATACTTTAAATTTTACAACATAAACAAGAGACCCAGCTACGTTGCGAAGTTTTCAGCGAATGACAGTGGAGCTGAAGCTGTGCTGTTGACTCAGCTAAACTTCGAAGAAATCGCTCAGTGACGTCACAAGCACGACATCCAATCGCAACGGATTTACCGATTTCGATGATGTGTATTTATGCTGTTTATTTTGAGTTGATATGTGAACCATGTACTGATCTTCAAAATAATAGGTACAAAATTGGTGTGGTAAATAAAAATATAAAATAATAATTTTTTTATCAACATTCGTATTTTTTTACATTCATAGTTATTATTAAGTGGTTACAAAGAACATTTTCTAATTATCAAAATAATTACAAATAATATAAATAAATGTATTAAAAAAGTGTATTCAATTAAGAAATAATCTTTTTAAACCAATAAGCTGCTCTAACAGTAATTTCATTTCTAACTAATTACATGCAATGGAATTATTTGGAATAATTTTATAAAACATAATCAAATTTAATTTCAGTTATACAGGTCACTGGTTCTATATAATTCACAAAAATGTTAACTATTTACAAATTAACGTTACTTAGAAAGTTTACGTTCCAGTTGGTCAGCAATGGCTTGGAGGAAGTCTTCAGTGTTTAAATACATGCCTTCCTTGGTGTTGGCCATTCCATGGATGCAAATAACAAGGTCCTTGGTCATTTTTCCGCCATCAATGCATTCAACACATGCCTAAAATAATTTACAAAATTTTATTACAAATTTAATGTAATTTTGCCACTGATAAGATAAAGTGATAATATAACAATAACTAAAATAAATTAGTATTTATCGATATTCAATTTGATACTAAAGGACACAGAAAGACATAATACTTTCTAAAGTTAGTTTATCATTATCCTTCAACAATAAGGAGAGCAATTATTGCCTTTTTGGGACCTGAATCCCCTCCTAAGCACGCAGGCAAACAGCTTTTATTCCGGGAACTTATGTCTTTTGTGTATTGCTAGTGTAAAGAGGAGAATTTCGGGGCCCAACATTCTCAAGCCAGATTTAAGCAGTAATAGTAGCTATAACGCTAAATGATAAACCATACCTCTTCAAGAGCTAATGCAAAACGTTCCAAGTCTGGCGTATTGTCCAGCTTGGCCCTGTGGATGAGGCCTCTAGTCCACGCGTAGATGGACGCGACGGGGTTGGTGGAGGTGGGCTTGCCCTGCTGGTGCATGCGGTAGTGGCGGGTGACCGTCCCGTGCGCTGCCTCAGACTCCACCGTCTTCCCGTCGGGACACATGAGTACCGACGTCATCATACCCAGGGAACCATAGCCCTGGAATTCAAATTACGTCTTAGTAACAAAATTCTAAATTATGTTTTTAAATTTAATATAAGTATATAGTGAAGTCTTTTAACTTTGAAAAAGACTGGAAGAGATAATTTTTTATTATTTTATAATAGTTTCTTACATCCGGAGCAGCCTCAGTCATTATAAAATTGCAAATTATAATATTTGAACCTTATCAATAACAATACATATTTAAGTTACTAAATAAGCTTATGATAGAATTCTCTAAGGATAGTTAATAAAAATACTTATGTATAAAATATTCAAACGTAACAACGACTAGGTATACCTGCGCAACGATATCGGATTGTACGTCGCCATCGTAATTTTTACAAGACCACACGAAGCCACCGGAGCTCTTGAGGGCTTGTGCTACCATATCATCGATCAGACGATGCTCATACCAAATCTTGGCATCTTCGAATTGCTTCTTATATTCACTGTATAATAAAAAATCATAATTTAAAATTTCTAATATAACGAAATAGTAAGTACCTACTTAAGTACACTAGCATGATCAATGAGGTAGAATATGTACAGTTAAAAAACTTTCGCACTTTTTATTACGTTATATTGTTTTCAGCTCGTTGCCAGACTTGCCAGTAGCCGAGCCGGTTTTTATGAATTTAATGAGCTGATATGGTAAAAGCAACTTCAACTGGAAATTTATTTCGTTGGTATGTAATATACACTTTCTTTGTTGGAGTTCATTGATTGGCCCTTAGATATCGGTTAAGCAATAACTAATAAATAATAGTTTGAAGTAGAAACAGACCTATCATAGATTTCTTGGAAAATGTCCTTGAAGCGGCCATCATATCGCTTAAGAATTGTGTTCTTCGTAGACAGATATAGCGGCCATTTCTTTTGTAAAGCTACCTGTTACAAAATAAGTAGTTTAACGGTCAGTTAAGGAATCACAATCCGACGTTGCTGGCGAGACTTCATAAAATAACTCATGTAAAGTGGTAAAAGTATCATGATTATCTAATCGCGCTCTGTTGGCGTTGGCGCTTTATATGCAATACAAAATAACAGTAAAAATATAGTACAAATGAATACAATGTAAAACCTGTTTCATATCGATGTTTTATGGCCAGATGTGCGGCGCATTCACTAGGATTTTTTTATATAAAACTCTGAATTTACCTGGAAACTTGAGTGTGCGAAGGAGCGGATAGATTCATCCGTATTGTACATGCCGAGTGCGACGCCGGCTGTTTTGAAATCGTACAAGAGCCTCTTTTCAACACTGCCGTCTGCAGCTGTATACACTAGCTCTACCTGTAAACATGACAAACAACAATGCAAGCAACAGTGCAAACAATAGTTTATGGTCGTACCAGTGAGAGAGAGATTCGCATTTTTTGCTATAAAGACAATTTAATATAAGGACATTGCTTTTCAGGTTTTGCAGAATTACAAAATACATTTTCATAAAATAGACCTTTGAAATTTTTAACGACATTGGGTAACGTTTTATGTTTAAAAAAGTATGATTACCTACTATTATTTTTCATGTTAATATTGTTGTGTAATGTTAATCTTTTGTATTGCTGATTTATTTGTTTTTTTCTCTAATAGGTATGTAATGTTATGTTGTTGTTAATTAGAGTAATTGGCTTAAGCCATATTGTTTCTAACAATTCAGTAAAATATATATCTTAATGAGAAAAAGTTTTACTTAAACGTAGTCTAGCTTTCATAATGTACCTTTCCAGGCTTGGGAACGACGAAGTCCTGTGCTTTATACTGATCCCCGTGAGCGTGACGGCCTATAACAATGGCGTTGGTCCAGCCGGGAACCACGCGTGGAATGCTCTTACATAAGATCGGCTCACGGAACACGGTGCCTCCCAGAATGTTCCGGATTGTACCATTAGGACTTAGCCACATCTTCTTCAGTTTAAACTCTGTAACATAAGTGTAGATCAATGCTTTAAACGGTTCCGAGTTTTATGAACCCTCTTAAGCAACTTTTTTACGTCATATTGGCATGTTCTTAAAAGATATGTTTCCAGCTTAATGACAATTGTTAATCGATGTAGCATCCGGAGGTTTAAAAATTTAAAATATACCTTCGACTCTTTGCTCGTCTGGGGTGATGGTAGCGCATTTGATACCGACGTTGTGTTTCAGGATAGCGTGTGCGGCGTCAATCGTCACCTGGTCATCTGTCGCATCTCGATGTGGTAGACCCAGATCGAAGTACAAAGAATCCAGCTATTGACATATATAACTTAAATCAGTATCAAATGGTCTCAATAAAATACATCAAGGTTTAATTCAGTGGCGTAACAATAGGGTTGCCACAGACGGCAAAATGCCACGAGCTCCCGGACCCGAGAGGTCCGTGAGCACAGCAAAATCTTAATAATATTTAATTTATTTTGACTACATATTATAGTCAAATTTATTATATTTAATTTATAAGTGAAGTTGTTAGTCGTCAAATAATATATTAAAATTTCAGTGTATTGGTTAGAAAAATTGCCACATACACTGGGCACACTATACCTAAGTATTTAGAGGAGACTCATGGTTGTAGGACTTCTCTCCGATTTGAAGAGTGACGCGAATACCTATGGGTTGCAGTAAATACTTAACATCAGGTGGCCTGCATACTCATAAAAAATTCTACTGGTCGAAATTCAACCGATTTACAGTGTAGCGCCACCCATTAGCAAATGTTGTGCAACCATAACATTTTTATGAAATTTAATTTATTGTGTCTGTAACACAATGTGTTAAAAATTTAACATGTCATGTCAAATTGTCGCATCGTTTTTTTTTATTTAAACAGAACAACGTCAACAACCTTATAACATTTATCTAACTATAACAGAACTACGCTACGACCTTAGTCTAATGAGCTAAATAAACACGTTAAAATTTACGTAATTCAAATTACGTAGCATTAAGATGTAAATAGGTATAGTACAAATATTAACCCAATAAACGAGCGATAAGAAAGATAAGTTAGCACTACATGCATGTCTAATGACAATATGGCAAAACAGTTTTCTTCTCTGTCCGTAAAATAGGGTAGATTCGCCGGTTTTCGGCCTTTTAGTGGAGTTGTCAAGTTTAAGATATTATTAAAAAATATTGCCATGAC
>DWAV01000944.1:0-15503 GCA_018231305.1 Noctuana lactifera
CTACCTACGGACTTTTTCTGATACTGATGACGATGTTTACATTTTTATTATCTACATTTTGTACATAATAATAATTTTACTAAATAGCTTTTATATTAGAAAAAACAATTATAAGGAGGTAGTACGTTTATATAACTACGTGACTGAAGAAACTACTAACTAAACATGTCGTAGTGGCGAAATAATTTTGTTTATCTATAATTACAAGATAATGGATATTCAGAAATTATTTTACACATTAACATGGATTATTCTATTACAAATTAACAGTATTAATTAACTTTTCTCTGTTGCAAATTAACTTTGTAACTCCTCAGTCGCCTGGACCGATTTTGATGGGTTTTTTATAAGTGGCAGAGAGGTGGATGGCGCTGTCATGGTTTCAGGATTTTTTATTTATTTATTAGATTAGGTACTTAACTACGTAGGCTACAGACAATCAAAATAACACATATCTACCTATATTTTTTTTGGAAAATAACACAAAGAACTATAACCAACCTCTGTCTTTCGTCCTCCAGCTGTCGAATGTACCTAATACGCTGGTATCAGAAAAAGTTTGATGAAAAAAAAATAACTTTTAGGTACATATCTCATAGGTATGTGAACTTAATCAAATGGAAGTTTTGAGAGATTTAGAAGCTTAGAAATACTTTATGAGCTTTAACTTTGAGGAACTTACATGAAAATAATGGTGGAAAGATTCTAAAAAAAGTTTTGCGATAACATTGCAAAGAGCTTTTTTAAAAATGAATACCAAAGAGTTAAAACTTTAACTTTACCAGGAAAATACGAGTAGGTAGATGCACATGAATACTCAGGCAGGTCAATACCTATTAAATTTAATTAATATAATCGTAGCGTTTTATCGTTGCTACGAGGTGTAGCACTTTTTCGACGCATTTAAGGTCATTCGTAGCTAATTACCTGATTATTATGCACAAAACATGAACAAAGCTTATTGGTGCTGATTGTTATGTGTCAGATCATTTCCTGTCACTATTTTTATTTCTCAGTTCCGGGGTTGCTACACTTGAGGTCAAATATGGTTGAAATAGCCCTCCAGCAACCTCATCTTTGTTCTGAAAGCTGTTGTTTTGTACATAGCAGAAAAATGGGTTTGTGGCGGTTTTACTTCAGGTGTCTAAATGTAAAGGTAAATCCTTGATTTAAAAAATAAGTATAGGTGCATAATGAATAAATAGTACGTAAATTTATGATAATTAAAAAAAATATTCTTACCACTTCAATCAAAAATGTTTCACTTCCTTTGTATAAAACTGTACGTAGTTATACTTACGAGTAGGTACCTACATATTCACGTTATAGAAACGTTCGCATTGTATTTTGTTGACAAAATTCAAAAGTCCATTATTCAATCACTTTAATGCGCACACACACAGTAAAGCTGGATAGTGGTCAGCTGTATACCTACGTATGTTTTGATTTCTTTGATACTTTAGTAGTAGGTATCGAGCAACGTTTCGACTAACAAGTCTGACACCGACACACATTTATAGCTACAAAACGATAGCAACTTTATATTTAACAACAATAGACACAAAATACACTTAATCCACTGCTTCCATTATGAAATTTTCAAGTCCCTCAGCCAGTATATTCAACAAATCCTTTATACCATTAAACTTCACAATTCACTATAGCAAACGTAGAGTCACTCGTTGACCTTATATTTCACAGTTTGCACAAAGTTCGGATGCGTTCAGAAGTGCATCAGAGAGTGCAATTCGTGTTGTCTGAAAGTCACCAATAAGCCCAATGAAGCAGAGATCCCGTTGGCGAGTGCCAGCACCAACCTAAATAGACTCTGATCATCTAAATTGACTTCAATTAAATAACAACCGAAATTGTTGAAATGCGCCATTACTCCCTCGACGCTAATCTAAGTGCCAATAGTCAGGGCGAATGTTTTATTAATAATCCTCGACAACTGTTAATTAATAATTAAACGATGGATGCGCCCATCGACAGGATCAGTGAGCCTGCGACGCTGCCGCAGAACGCGCCATTCATCTCCAATATTGGATAGTGCAAGTAAGAGCAATTGCAACCTGGACTTGCATAGGAATACTAAAATCACAAGCTCTATAAGTATTGAAGTAAAGACATAAATTTTAAAAAGAATCGTGAATTTTTTGCAAGCTTGACAAAAATATTCCTTTTCCCACGGCTATAAATCATGAAACAGACATATGAGTGGTGTTGATACGGATTTACAATCGAATATTATAGACTTTCGAAGTAATGATGTGGGCGTTCGCGCCCTACGATACCAGCGAAACAAACAAAATATCTGGTGATTTTGTGGGAATCCCGCATGGTGCTCGGTCGCTGGCGCTGAGCGGCCGCGCTGGCGAGACCCGCAGCATGCCAGCCAGAATGCGAGGGGACTCGCTCGTGCCGGGGGAGTGGCGCACTCGCCACGCCATTGGTTACCGCTCGCCTCAACATCACGGTCCTAAGCGCCCCGCTTACGCATTCCAATATCCCTCTTCTCATCATACACTATGAAATAAAATAGCATTTCCTATCTTGCATTCGTCGGGCTCGGACACTGCACTCATTGGTGCGAGATCTCAGTACAGCGCCGTATTATGGTAATATAAATTGACCAACCGTGGAGCAAATTCGGTTAGTTCGTTAAAGTTGATTAAAGCCATTTAACCGGGACGGACACGACGAAACGAACGGTAGCGCCGATCACGGGGGCTCGATTAAATGAAGTTAAATTGTTTAATATCGGAGTCGATCAACATTGAGTGAGTCGGACTCGTCGAGTCCGAGGTACGAAGTAGCGGCTCGGAGGCCGCCGCGACGGAGCCGAGCGAGGTCAGCGCGGAGGTAGCGGGCTCGCATCCGCCCGCCGCCGACGGCTACATGTACGTGTGCGGGGACAGCGCCAGCGGCGCCGGGACGCGTTACGAATGCACCTTCGAACCGGGCGGCGGTATGGAGCAACCTGCTTTTGAAGAACACATGTTCAGCGAATTCGGCAAGGACAGGCACGTCCAGGTGGTGGTGGGAGCTGGTGGCGAACTTCAATATAGAGACGACTTACCAGTGTACGCAACGGGTGGAGAACCTAAAAGAAAGGATGAGCCCTTACTACTACAGTCAGTTGAGACAGCGCCAACACAACATGCCTCTCATCCACCTCCACCGCCAGCATCTACTTCAAAGAAAAGCGAAAAAAAGAAGAATGACAATAATGGAATAAAGAAAAAGAAAACAAGGTAAGTCAACATTTTTTATTTTTAGTCCTTATCTAGTGAAAATATTTAATCGTTGGTATTTGCTTTATTTTCATAAGAATCAGCACATCAACAAGCATCATCAAACAAAACTACTTAAAGGGTAGTTATGTTAAGTTTTTAACACAATGTTATTGTAATGAATTAAAGTGAATCCTTTAGTGAGTGCTACGTTTTTTCGTAACCATGCTACGAGCTACGAAGACATTGCGCATCTTGGTATTTCTAGATCAAAATAAAATAAAATTGGTTGTTCCTTTATGGCCTTTTCCATTACAGAAATGTTTATCTTAACTTCCATAGAACTACATATATGACAATGTTTACTTCTAGGAATAATTGTTAAACTTTTTAACTTTCGAAGAAGAAACATGATATATTTTACCACTACGACTACCTACCTATGTATGTCTGACCGAAATAGAGACTGTTTTTGAATAAAATTATAGGTACACACACAGACTAGACATTTAGAAAAATATAAAAAGGTTTTGTAAACTGCAATTTTTGTGCAAACAGGTTTTTTTTGCTGCTATAAGCAGAGCATGCTGGCACTCACGCTCTCCACAATATAAACTACTTGGTCACTTTGCACCCTATTTATCAGTCGCATAACTAATACGATGATGTTTAAAATTGATACACTCGTAGATAAGTAGCATATGGTCCACACATTATGCAATGACTCCATACATTTATTTATACGGCGCAGTTTTAGAAGAATATTTTGATTTTCATATAAAAAAAAACATGAGACTAGTGTTTAAATCCTCGTGGTATTTAGGTACAGCGTTCGTCTTTTGTTGGAGGTGTTTTTATGTCATTTTGATTTTGGTTTATATGTTTACAATTAGAACATTAATAATAATTAATATACCTACTTAGTCTACTATATTATTATATGGGCTTACTGAGATTTTGATCCGTAGAGAAGGTTCCCAGGTTTTTTCCCAGGGGAAGACAAATCAGACATTTGCCCCTATAAGAAATTTAGGTAAACATACCCTATGCTAAAAACAGTATCTAGGAACTTGGTAGATCCAGAGGGAGGCAGAAGGAAGAAGCAGTTACAACCCCTATTACTCATGTAGGTAGGTACCTCTATACTCACAGGTAGTCGTATAATAACTCACAGGTCAGCTATTATAATATTTCTATTGAAAGATGGATGGATTTTTAGAAATTGTGGTTAAAAGTTAAAAAGGCTAACAAGGCTAATCTGTTAAAATGCATTAGGTACATGAAGTTGATACAAATTAAGTAATATAATAAATTAAATAATCCTAGGTAAATTAAATGATCGACAACCGACCGACATACTGTACCTACCATGTTTCTCAGTTTCATAAAGAACAAATTACGACACTTACAATAACTTGATGTAGGCACCTCCCTAACTCATGAATGGCGTGCTTCGGGGTTAATTACCCGTATGGCCACAGGGAGCCAATTGCCTTATCGTCGCGCCATCTTAGTTTCGACGGAAGAGATCATATTACCAACTTGATGAGTCGATTCGCCAGAAGAAATTTCTTTTGCCTTTAATTAATGGCAAGAAATTAACATTTGAATGCATTGTAGTCTAATCATTGTAGTTTTGCAAATTATACTTAGATTACCTACGAGTAGTCATGTTTTTGAATTAACCTATGATCCGCTGATTTCTCAAAACATTGTGAAAATGCATAAGACACGAGTTATAGTCACTAAACCATGTTCCTTTCACGTTTATGAATAGGTATACTATACGAGTAGGTACCACCTAAGGTTTTAATGCTTCTTACATTTTTCAAAAAAATTTAAGGAAATCCTTTGTTACAATTATAAACTTAGTATTTTTATTCAACTACCACTTTATGGCCAATTCATCGCAGCCGTTTTTAAATTGTTCATCAATCCAGGCATGAAGTTAATGTTTGATGTACAATATTTTATTTGGGACTGACGGTCAAGTACCTATGCTCCTTGATACACCGAGTCGTAATACGTGCATGGTATTAAGTAAGTAGTAGCCGTTTTCGTATCCCACTCCCTGGCTTTCAGGGATTCCGTCGCACCGTCAGGTAGGTATTGCATAACAACAATAGACTCGTAAAACAATTAATAATGTGCCAACCCCGCTACACCTTTTAAGTGCTGTCAATTGGCAGGCAATTAGAGATGCTCACGCGCTAGGGGTGAATTTAGTTTCACGCTCAATCAATTTCTGCGCGTGTCCCGCAGCCATATTGCACGCGTCAGATGGTGGATGCCCTGCCGCTTGTCGATAAGAATAATGAATAAAATATTTTTGAATACTTATTCTATCAGGGGGAGAGTAAAACGATACCTACTTAAATTGCATTTATTTATTTTTGAAAACATTTTATTTTGTGATCTATCCGTGCGAGTTGTAAACGGTTCTAATCGGTGAATTTAACGAAGTCTAATAAAATTGATAGTGGTAGACGATTAAATACATTAAAATTGCAATTTTATTATCCACAGAACAACATTTACTGCATATCAGCTAGAAGAACTAGAAAGAGCTTTCGAACGGGCACCTTATCCAGACGTATTTGCGAGGGAGGAATTGGCTCTTAAACTTAATTTGTCAGAATCACGTGTACAGGTAATTGTTTTTTAAATAACTTATCTTTTTTTATCTATATGTACCTATATTACTTTATACCTATAAGTCGACGATAATTAATTGCCTTAGTTGTGCCTTTTTGTTTTATTTCTAATAAAAAAATATTTTATTCTTGTTCCTAGGTTTGGTTTCAAAACAGAAGAGCCAAATGGCGCAAGCGGGAACCTCCTCGAAAAACTGGATATATAGGATCTAGTTCACCGAGTTCGACCACTCTGGGTGGAGGCTTTTCCGGTATTGGAGGTAACCTACCCGCTTTCCCACAGAATGGACTACCCACCCCGGCTGACTCTTGGTCCTATCAACATTCCTACGAACTGTCTTCTCATCATTTACTTTCATCGGGAAGTGGCGGTTATCCTGGATTTAACACTCAACCCGCTTATTCATACACTACGGTTTTAAACGGTCATGACGGGCAAATGTTTGCACCGAGGCATTCTTACGAATTTGGAGAAGGCAGTCCACCGCCCATTGGCGTTCGCGACTACCCGATGATTGCAGCACATTCACCTCAAATGGAAGCGCACGGTCACGATGACAAGTTAGAGTATCGCAGCCATGATCACGAGGACAAGTACACTGCTTGCGCACTACAAGAAGAACCTCCAAGATATGGAGCACCCCCCGAGGAATACGACAAGTGCGCGATGGTGGCACACGATAAACACTACGAGATGGATCGCCACGCCGACCTGGCGCCGCCCGTCGTCGTCAAGATGGAACCAAGTCCCGGACAAGCGTACACGTCATTGCCCCCTTTTTTGAATTGAAATACTCCTTTTCGAAATTATCCTAAAACTCGATGAATTTCGAAAAGGAGTATTCGGAAATTACGCGATTTTTAAAACGTTTTGGCAATAAACATATTATTATATTATAGATGGGGGAATTAGCTCGACATCAGCTTTTAATACTGTTGATGTATGTTGAAGCTTATAGACCTATAGCTTGTAACTAATAGGATTTTTCTCTTTCAAGACTTTTCTCACTTTACGAATGCGTTTATGACCAACGACCTACGACGCACGGTTTCGTGGTTTGTTAAAAATATATAAGTACATACCAAGTTCATTTCCATAGAATCTATAGAATCTGATCCACACTGACACCGGGCTGTTTAATAATGAGTTGTTAAGATAAATATTACATTTATTTTTTAATTAAAAAGTAAAACGTAAAAGTAAAGTAAAGCATTGTGAGGTAACGAGGGTTGTTTGTTTGCCATATTCTATTACAATGGACTATACTGTACACTGACTCCACAGTATTGTAGATACGCCCTTTTCATCTCGCACTTTGTATGAAGACTTCGTGTCTGTATTACTACAAATCTTTGGATAGGTACAATAATAAAATAATACCTTTAATAAGAAAAGATTCATAATATTCTTATAGTTGCATGATTTAGGCTAGTTTGAAAATCAAGTGTATTATTGGTTTGAAAATTAAGTGTATAGGTATTATTTTTCTTATACATGAGCAATTTTTTCTGTTTTATTTTAACACTAGGGAGAGCCTGCGACTTTGTCCGCATATTAAATGAATAGACAAACCGTTTTAAACAGCGAACATTATATAATGAGAACTCTACATAGATATTTTTATAAAATGTTTAAGTAAGGTTATGTAAGTTAGTTTAAATGTCTCGAGTTTTATTATACTTAGTATAGGTTACATTGTTATCAATTTCAAAATCGAGTTTAATATACGTTAAGGGAATGGTAGGTACTTCTTCATTTAAAGGACAATGGCTTAATTTGAGTGTTAGTTGTCTAGAGTTCATTACTTTGATGCGATTTAGATCTCTTGCGATTATTTCATTCATTCATTCATTGCATTTATGAAATAGGTATTGCCGCATTTTAAATATAGGTAACTCGATTCCGTGCCCTATAATTATAATTTAGGAACTTTTATATAAAGGTAGTTAGTAGTTATTATATACTGATTTTAAGAATATCATCGTGCATTCCGTGTGCCTTATTAAAGTTAAACAAATAAACCATATTTTTATAAATTAAGATATAACTAGATAGGTAAATTGTTACATTATAATGAATACTTATTTGAAAGTAAGTTTAACTAAGTTTCTTTTGGTCTAACGAATTAAATAAGTTTAAAATTTTATGTAGGTATCTTGTTGTAAATATACGCATATAGTTAGGTATATAACTACAATAATGTCTTAATATATAGAATTTAAATAAGTTTTAAAACTCACAATCCAATTATACGATTTGTTACATTGAACAACAAATAAAATATATCTTTGCAAATTGTTTTAAAAAGATCGGCATATAATGTAAACTGTTAACTGATGTTGCATAATAATATTGTGTAAAGATGTTCAGAAATCTATAGGCACTATTCATCGCAAGTATAATTATTATTTTAAAGGGTCATCTAGTATGTAGGTAAGGGATAATTTAAAAGAAAATGTACATATAAAAAACGTGAATGCTATGTGCCAAATATTAGATTTTATAGGCCTATATACTATGCTAGGCCTTATATTTTAGGTTATTATTTTAATTTAATTATGTTAGTAAGTACCTACACATGTTGAGATTTTTATACTATAGAATAGTATAGAAGTAGATTTTGGATAATTACTATCTATTAAAGTTTTGATTTCCCCCAAATCGAACATCCTATACTTTATTACCTACAATACCTATATATCGAGGTATTGTAGGTAAATCAATTACGTATTATTACATGTATATCGATTATATTATTTTATATTATAATTATCCAAATATTATAGAAAATCATAAGACAGCAGGGTACTTCGACATGCACTATACATTTTGTGTCATTTTTACATTTTCTACTGCTAGCATTGTAAGCATTAAATAATAATAAGTACCTATGACATAATGTTATAAGAATATTTTTTGAAAGCAATATAATTATGTAAGTTTTCAGTGGAGAGATACTTTAGATAACTGTTTAATAACTTCTATTGGAGCAAAAGAATAAATACAATAAGTGCTTAATTGAGTATTTTATTCTTATATCCTGTCCTATGTTGTATTTATATAATGAATTACAAAAATAGTTTATTTACAGAAAGTGATTCTTAAAATATACATTACATACATTCAAAGTCTTATTGCGTTGAAAGTAGTAAATAAACATATGTACAGTTATTATAATGTTATATGGTCACTAGGAGGGGGGAAGTCTAAAACATAATCCGGGAAGGGGCAAATTCAAGATTTCAAGACAGCAATTAGCTCCTATAAAAAATATTAAAATAACTAAGTCAACAACATCTAGGTACACGATAGATCCTGGGAGGCAGCTGCCCTCCTCTGCCCCCTCTGTACGCCCGTGGTCACTATTCTCGATGTCTAAATTTAATTGAAAAAACTTCGCAGACACCTACCTACAGGCACATAATTTAATTCTGTTGAATCTGATGTTGGACTTCATCAGCCTCTGTTCTCAGCTGCTTATTCCATACTCCGTCGCCGCTGAAATGATGTTTCTTCTCAATCTCGTACAGCACAAGGCTCAACATCTGATCATCAGTTATCAACTTGCAGCTCAATGAGTTATATATAGGATCCATATCAATTTCATGTCTACCATCTATGGTTCCGTTGTTACGTTTTTTTAACCAATAGACAAGATAATATCTTATTTCAGCACTGAAAGAACAAAGAGTAAATTATTTAAAAAAATATTTTGTTGATGTGACATGCGGCTAATCAAATAATCAAGCAGGCTCGTGTCCTGCCTGAGGTCGCATGAAGTTTCGCTGCTACCCCGGAGGCTGATGGTCGCCTCATGTAAGTGTGGCCGGCAACTGCATCTTTACATTGAAACACAAATGAATTGCTTCACGGCAGACATGGGTGCAGCGGTGGTAATTCCCCGGTCGAACCATACAAGTTCAATTCCACTTCAAAGAGGACTTCTACCTTATTTGAGGTTGAAAATGGGTTTCCATAGATTCCAGGCGGCCTATATATTCGTCTGCTACTCATTTCATAAAAAAAGTGGGATTAATATAAATTATGTACTTACATTGGATATAAAAGTAGGTGACAGTTGTTAAATATTACATTGTCATCGACATATTGCTTCAAAAATTGTATATTCTCGTGAATTACATTAAGGGCTGTATGAAGCCAATATTTGTGGTATTTTAATCGAGATATAATTGCTTTATTCAGTTCAGCCTGGCTGAGATTTCTGTTGCCATTGTGAAAATCAATTTTAATTTTATCTGAGTCAAGTGAAGAACTAATTAGTACGCCTATGTCTCGACCACATGCTTTGTTTCCAAAACTGCTAATATATCTGAAATAAGAGCTAATTCAGTAATAATATACACAAAACTTAAGTATAATTTAAATAGTACCTACATTAGTTTTACACTTACGAATTAAATATTTTTGTAGATGCTACTAAATGATTTAAGCTATAGCATTGCTTTCTAGCTTCTTGAATTTTTTCTAGCCGATGCATCACCTTAACTTTGTGCACCACTAAGGATAATACCTAAAATTTCAAAACAATATTTAGATATACATAATGATTAGACCAGGGTAATAGACCACGAACCTACTCTCTAAACTATTGACAGAATAACTTCCAGGTCCAGTATAAATTCTGAACTTGAATCATTTGGCTGATTGATAAAATAAAAATAAATTGGTGTATTGACATTAACATAATTAATAATAACGGAGGATTGACTTACACGGCGATTCGTAAATAAAACTTTATATTCTTTTAAAGAGGATAAATGCTGTAGTCGTTCTTGTACTGTGTCAGGATGCATACAAAAAACTCTCATGCAATGTCTTTGAGTATCAGTGCTTATTTCAAATTCCTAAAAAAATAAAACATCAATTTATTGAATAACACAACAGATATTATAAACGTAAGTAACAAGTATTTCATAACATTAACAGAATTAATGAGCGGGAGAATTTAGATACTGACTAGAATGCAAATTTTACCTCTAGAATTTGTTTTATTTTTAGAAGTGAGCAATAATTGTTTTTCAAAATACCAGGTTCTATTCTTATTGCTTCTCGTATGTCTAGGCCTGCTAATGAGCTCACATTTTCTAATATTAGTCTTGTATTCACAGGGTCAGAGGATATTATAAAACCGTTTCTTCTGATACAATGAACATCGAATTTAATATAATTTAGGGCTATGTTTAAAGCTTCTTTTATATCACACATTGGTCGATGTTTTAAAGGCAAGTAGTTTCTGCAGTATTTTTCGAATTCTTTCTCTGTCACTGATAATCTCCACTGTAGATATTGCTCCAACACATATACACGGACTGTTACTGAAATTAAATTAAAAATAAAAATGAACTTTTTCTTCAATTTTTTAGAGACTTTGTGGTTCCACCTACAATCGTTTATGCGCCATATGCATGTAAAATAATAATTTTCTCCAATTATTATCGTCATTTTTCAGCCAATTTAAAGAAAACCTAAAACTTTCATGAGTGAAAACTGTACGGAAACTAATTCTAACTATAGTTTTAGAGTACCTCATATTGAGACAGATATGACAGAAAACATATGCAGAAGAGAACTTTTTTCAGCATGTACAGGTAACTTTATAGACATTGTGTGTTAAAAAATTTCTTTTGTTGGTCATTACTTACAAATTGATGTGCTAGTTTCAGGAAAGAGCTTGAAGTTTCTTTTGTTTTCAGGCCATTCTTGAAAGCCTTTGTACAAAGTTTCTTCCAATTTCAAATCAGGTTGCACCAGTCCTTCTTTCTTTAGGTGGCCAATAGTTCTATTTCTTACAAGTGTATGATATCTAACAAAACAAACAATGTAAAAAAAACTTATTTAATAGTGGAAACAAGTTAATAAATCCAGCAAAGTCGGTTTATAAGAATTAATATAAATTACCACTAAAAATTACATCAGGTGTGGTAGAAAATCATAATAATTATGTAGCCACAGCATGTTTACTGATTAAATTTAAGTTACATTTTCTTCTTTACCAGAGTTTAATACTTGAAAAATTACCGAATTATATGCTTGGGTGCAATAGTCAGGAATCCACATTCTTTGAGTATTTCACCATAGTTCTCCATAGATAAAGGGTTCATTGAAAATAAGTGTGGGTTTTCACATGCCTCAAGCGGTGTTATACCAAACTTTTGTAAAACTAACAGGGTATTTTGCAGTTGCTCTTGATTCAAAGCATCCAAGTTCGGATGCTTCTTTTTTAATTTTGGCAGTGCACTCCTTGTGATTGATTTGCCTGAAATTTTTATAACCTTTTTTACTCATAAATCACAGGTAGAATTTATAGATACAAACAAAGTCAAATACAAACAGGACATTCCAAATCACACAGACAGTTTCATTAATTCGCACGTTCAATCTATTTGTCTAAATTTATATTATTATAGAAAGGAAAGGATTGGATAGTGAATGATAGTACTTATCAGTTACATATTTAAAATGAACAAACTCACCGGTTATCCTTTGGTAAAAGTCAAGGAAAGGCATCTCGTGATAAAATCTACTTATTGTATATTTATGCAAACATGAAATGCAACTTTGTGCTCTAAAAAGAGACGGTATAATATATCTCTGTAACCTCATTCTCTGGACTTATTATAGTTATTTACAATCTTCTTAATATAAAATTTTTAACATTGCAGCCAATAGCCAAACCAAGTATTATACTTTGCTGAAATAAATTTAGGCGGTTTATTTTCATATTTTAATAAATCTAGAAAAAGTATGTAAGTATGTAAATAAAACAAAATTGATTTTCGATATTGTATTGACATTTGACAATATTAGATTAGACACTATTGACATTAGTGACATTACATTACTGACATGTTGACATAACCACAGGGTATTTATCATACTCCGAAAATACCCAACATAGGTAGGACCTATGCACCTTTTACGGAAACGTACAGAAAATTTGCATTCTTGAGGTAAGGTGAAGGAGGTTGTGTCAACATTAAACCTTTGAAAATAATATTTATGATAATATTAATTTTGATATTAATGAATAAATAAAATATGTTACGATAAAAAAGTTTTAAATATCCCCACTTTACGGTACCTAGGTAGGTAGTCTATGTTCGCATTTTGCTCATGTCATATGCCATGTCTTTGTCATGTCATTATGTTATGTCATTCATTCATTTCATTATTGTCATTATCATTAATCATTGTAATTTATTATGTTGTAATTTAATCGTGTTATAACTTATAATAATTTAGTAACTGGTTAGCCTATAGTATAACATCAGCACATTATTATCAATATTCAATACTTATTATTTAATTGACTCAAAATGGATTGGTCTGCAGTGACACATCAGTTTAAACAGACATGGCTTACTACTATGTTAAGTTTAGTCTTGTTTGCCGGCGTAACGTACTTTTTACTATGGGCTGAGGTATATGTCTTACTAAAGTTTATTGTTATTGCTACTGATTTATTACTTTAACAACAAAGTGATAAATCCGAAGGTAGCATAATTCATAGCTTCTCATTTTCCAGGGTCAATCAATTCAAAACAACTTGATGCTGGATGAATTATTATCAGTGGCAGAGAGTGTGGACGCTCACTCTGGGGAAGAGATATCTGCATACGAAGGAAAAGTGATACATATTGTTGGTCCACTCAGAATCCTAGAACCTATATCTGAGCCGGACTACAATATACAGGTGCAAGCTGTAAAGCTGCGGAAAAGGGTCCAAATGTACCAGTGGATTGAGGAAACTACGTAAGATTCCTTCAATCTTACTCTTGTGAAGGTGACAGTAAACTCAATGTGAATTTCAACTACAAAAGAAGCCACTAAAATCTGCTGTCTCTTTCTCTATCAGAAGCAGTATAGCTAATGGTAGTTTTTCATACCTGCTTCCTTGTTTTGGAAGACATGTTAAGCCGTTGGTTCCTCTGAATTTTTTTTGTGTGCAGTTCTGCCATAATGTGTATCGACTTAAGAGGCATAGACTGGCCTCCATCTAAAATACTAGCTGTAAAAAGTATAGGAGTAGGCAAAACAATGGTTTTGTCACTCCATACAATACATGGAGACAATATAACAAATCTGATTAATAGCAAAAAAGGCTGATTGCAGATAGACAAAGTTCTGCCATGCTTACTCTATATTAATGCGTTAAGGTCTGTTTACAAATTAGCAGCTCAACAAATGCAATTTATTTACTATTTACAGAGAGCAAGAGAATTTCGTCAGTGAACCCTCAGAAGAATCACAAAAGACATACTGGTACCACAAAGACTGGCGAGACTATGTGGTGGACTCCTCTCTATTTTACATCAGGCCGGGACACCACAACCCTAACTCCATACCATTGTTCAGTGAGACACATATAGCTGACAGTGTTAAAATTGGATCAGTATATTTAGGTATGTAATTTGATTATACTTGTTTGACTTGGCAGAAAACAAAAAGTAAATAAATTATAGATAAAATTAGTAACGCTTCCAACCCACAGCCCCACATTAGGATTCCCAGTGTCGTGGGTGCTGACCTGACTGGGAACAGAAATCTATATCATCATTAAAATTTCTGCCTGCTGGGAATCAACTCAAGATCGTTCAAAAAGTGGACTGGTAACCACCACACCACATGGGTCATCAATGATAAAATAATTCTTATAAAATATTCTTTGTGTTCTGTTCCACAGAGTAAAGGCATTTAGAGATAGATTGAGAGGAATATTTAGATTTAAATTTAAAAAACTTGTTTATGTTATATGTATATATTTTTGGTGCACAATACAGAATAATTGTAATTGTTTATGAACAAAGATTAGTTTTATCATTTAACAGGTTTGGATGTGAAGCGTAAAGTGAATGATTACTATGAGATATGGTCAGACTCGAGACCTGAGCGTGGTGACATCAAGCTGCACTCTGGGTTCTACTATCACGGCAACAGCGCTTTACAACACGAAATCGGGGACCTGCGTGTTCATTTCACCTATGCTGGCAGAGAGGATGATATTGTAAGTTTAATTTTTTCAACCTGTTTAAAAATATGTTTTAATACAGCTAGTTCAATTTTGTATAAAGCAAGTTAAATTTATTGACGTAAAGAATTCTTACTTACACTCCCTTAATTGTTAGGTCATTCACCTGTATATAATGTATATTTCCATTTGCAGTATACTGCAGTTGGTGTACTAGAAAGCGGAACACTCCAACCATATAGTGTTGACAGTTTCCCTTCAGCTGACCCTCTGTCCCTGCTGCGAAAGGGCTCATACACTCTTCGACAATTGCACGACTTAGAGAAACGCGATAGTTATATTCACACATGGAAGTATCGATTGCTGGGATTAGTTCAAGTTTTTGCATCTACTATGACTTTACATCCGGAGTGGCTAACGTTGTGTGAGTTGTTATTACTACAGATTTTGAGTTTTGTCATAAAAGTTAAATTAGTAGAGAAACTAACATATTTATAAGCTCTACCATCAACCAAAAATTTTATATTTATGGCTGTGTATTTAAAATTAATTTAAGCAACGCTTTTTTGATTGGTCTTGGTCTTAATTGTCTATCTATGCTAACATTATAAAGCTGAAGAGTTTGT
>DWAV01000945.1:0-15488 GCA_018231305.1 Noctuana lactifera
TGAAACAGACGATGGCGAATTTAGAAAGCGCCTCATTCGTAAAAAACATTAACATTGTCATAAAAATGTGTATTTTAATTTTTAAATGAAATAAGTACACTCTTATTAAGACACCCTATTAATCATTTACACAACTCAGAAGCGCGCTTAAGTTAAGTTCAGCTGCGCCCCGCTGGTAGTGTGGGTCGCAAGCGCAGATCGCACTATTAAGCAACCACGGCCGCGGTCGGTACTCGGATGGGTGACTGCTAGTGGCTAATTTTTATGTGCTTCCGTGCTTCGGAGGGCACGTTAAGTCGTTGGTCCCGGTTGTCATCAATAGCTGATAGCAGTCATTAAACCTGGTCGGAGGCACATTAGGCGGTTTGACACAACATCCGACACGGGTTGGCCACTAACCCGTATCTCCACCAATCCATATTGGAGCAGCTCTACGCCATTTCCGTTTGGGACCTGTGCCCAGCAGTCGCACATAAAAGGGTCGAAGGCAACATTTAGATAAACGAATAAGTTATTTTAAATCCTTTTCGTAGAAAAAATATCATGATTATCTAACAAATACACGGTTATTCTTATGGATTACCTAAAAGCACAACGCATGCTGCATACACGATTGCAAGGAAGCCCCGTGCACAGACAGGCCTTACTTAGCTAATTGGATACCGGCGTTACGTCTGAAGCAATTATAATGCAGGACTCAAGAAGACTTATACAATAATGTCTTGCCGACGCACTTAAATACTCTCATCGACTAAACCTGATGTAATAGATGATGTGGGTATTAATAGTGCTTGTTTTATCGACAATAACCAACGTGCATGAAGGCCACTGATGTTGAGTGTTCTACACTCAACATCAGCTTGTTCTACACTCATCTACAGCTGTCACTGCAACCAGCAACAACCTCCGACCTCCCAGTGGTGTTACTGTGGAAGGAAATTCACCATTCAAAACCACCAGGATTCTAAGGATCCATCCAATAGGTTCGATTCCCGGCGAGCGGAAATTTAAACAATTTGAGCCGACATTTCACTTACGTACTACTTGCCGTTGTACCGAAAATTCTCAGTTTTTACTACAAGTTACTATGCTTCTATATGCTTTTTGTGTTCGCAGGGTCTACCTCCACACCGCACACCACATCACAGTAAGGTAGGTTGTACCTATTTCTACATACATAACATACATTTGGAAATTTAGGAATATCTAATCTTTGTTTCTATGAACGCCATAATATCTGGAACTATAAATCAGATTTCAAAAATTCTTATTGTGTATGATAGCTACATTCATGAGGAAGGTTAGGTATAGGCTTTCAAGCATTACGTTACGTTACAATTCTTAACGCGGGTGAAATCGGGGGGCATAGCTAGTTAAAAAGAAATAGAAAGCACGGTGGGTTGGTAGGTACTTATAAAATCTTATAATTTAAGTCCAGATGTCTAGATAGTTCATTTATGACTGAAAAACAGACCCGTGGCCTTCGGAGTTCGGATACACGTGGATCCGGCATCAGTTACAAAAAATTGTGCTCACAAAAGCTGATATTCAAAATTAAACCGTATCTCTTCGACATTAGATCCATATTAAGATTGGTCACCTACATCAATAGTTGTGATATGAAAAGCCAACCTTATAATTTAAGCATTACGAGCTATAAACATTTTAGATTTTGAATAAGAATAAGGTCTAGAGTTTTCGGTTCACATGATTGACAAATTGTTTTGTTTTGATGAAAAGTAACTAAAAATATTTTATGTGTCCACCAGACTGTTTTGTTTATTTATTCCGAAATATAATTAATTTCCTTTTAACCATTTGCATGCAATTGCACTTATTCACACTAAGAGTTTGTTTGTGTGATTCCTGATAAAGTTTCTGAGTGTTACCTGATAGATAAAGCTGTAAAGGTAAACAATTTAACAGCGTCGAATCTACTGACAAGTTACCAGTCACATAATCTACCACACCTCCTCCGTAAGGCGTAAATCAAGGAGTTAAAGTTTAACTGACAGATAAGTTAGGATTAATAATTTAGGACTTTTAGACACTGACATTACGGGCAATGTATAGTACTTGAGCCACTTGGAGTATAAAGTCAAATTGGCGTTGATAAAGCTTGGGGTCCTAAGCAGGTCGAAGTAGGTACTCCACAGGGAGACAAATCTAACTGCTCTACAAAGCAGAAGTGAGACCCCATATGAAGTACTACTATCACTTATGAGCAGGGGCATAAGTGTTGCGGCGGAACCCTTTATAGGTACCAAAAATCTAATCCCAGAAAGAAGAAATAGGAAGAAAATCAAATCCACAATCATTAAAAAAAGACAGCAGTACACAAATGAAACAGTTTGTAGAGAAACAAGAAATTGTATACAACTAGAAACTTCAAACTACTGTAAAGAGAGGAGTACAAAAAATCCGCTAAACAGGCATTTAATCTAAACAACAGTTTCATGTCACTCGTGCTCGGTTAGTTGGTTAAAAAACACAAACATTATAAAAACAAGCACTATGCAAATAGATAGTGAGAAGTAGTTACAGCGAAACTACTATAATGCTGGATACAAACTGGCTTAGACCTTTGTTGATGTAAAGATGACTTTGGGGCACGCTGTGACAAGGTTTTTAAAGTAGTTCGGCGAGCTATAAACAGAGCTATAATCGGTATTTATCTAAGCCAGAGAATCAGCAATGGTGACGAACAAAAGTCACTTAGATAGCTCGCAGAAAAAGCAAGTTGAAGTAGCAGTAAGCAGGCCATATTTTTCAAAGGACTGACATAATTTGGAGCAGAGAGATCCTGGAGTTGAAAAAGAAGCACGGGCAGATTGATAGACTGATGATTTGAAGAATTGGATTCGTAAGACGCAGGACCGGATGGCGCCAACTAGGGGAAGATTATGTTCAGCAGGGGACGTTGAAAGGCTGAGGCCAGCGTCATCCTTGATGGTGCGCTTAGTCCGCTTGTGGAGCGAAATCACTTGAGGGTAGTCAAACTGAGTCCAGCAAGGGAAGCAGGAAGAGCCCAGAATAAAACCTCATTAATACAGAGAATACAGACTAATAGTGTCAATATAATTTATGTCGTGCACTAGAAATGAACAGTGCAAATGTTAATGATGATAAATGTCAACAAGCCAACATTTTTCAGTCGAGCATTAAATTTGTAGAAGTAGGTGTTCCCTTTTCGAGTCGACGCTTAAAAAACTAGACGTAACCAGTCTGTAATTCTGTATCAAGCACTATTGTATTGTAGCGCAGTTCGGGCGTAACGGGTGTTGCCAACCGAGTGAGGCCTTTGTGTTGCCAGCAGCGTAATTAAATATTATTATTCGCCGCGCATGCGCCGTTGCGACCCATTGTATGCCAATTGATCTGCGCTGACTGCTGACATTAGCTTCATTGTTACCAGGCAAGTTTAGAAGGGTGCTATTTCCATGCAATGCATCGCATGCGCTTGTGAGAGTTTTATTTATCTTGGCGATTAATGGGGTTTCGTTGTTCGATTCAACATGAACGACGTTTATCGATTTGTCAGTAACGTCAATTTGAATTTAGGAACATCAACATTCGGATTTTAAGCTGTTGCTAAAGACGTTATAAGCTTAGAGAAGTTATTTACGTCCTTAAAAGTATCAAAAAACTACTGTAATTGTGTATTGTTAATGCGTCTATTCCAATAATAATAATTCTTTTTTTCAAGTTCAAGTTTCTGATAGTTTTTTGATAGATAAAAGCTAAAGATTCGCAATTAATGGTTGATAATATGTATGTTTTTTCTATTTCATAATATAAAATATATTCTCATCACGCAGAACCAACCTTTGTTTTGTCTTTTGAATTTACTGATAAGTTTCCCGAGGCTTTATCGTTAGAGTGCTTAATAAACTGGCAAGTACTTTATCAGGAATCGGTAAAACTGGTCCTACATCTTATTTTCTGGATCAATGTTAATGTTTTTTATTGTTATCTTGTTACCTATGTTAATTGAAAGCTGTAAGCTCTAAATATATTTTTAAAATTCCCAATACTGTCTAATATCAATATAACTTTTCTATGTCCAATGTCATTTATCCATCCATCACTACAAGTGTAATTATGAGTTATAAAAATAACACCAGGCAATCCCAAAGGAAGTTTGAGGCTCTCAAGCATGACGAACATCCTTCAAATTCTCAAGGCTCTAAAACTTGAGGCTTACAAGGTCAAGGTCTAGAACCCTTAGTAAGTGGATTAACTATTTTAGGAACCGCTCACCCAGCGAGTCACGTAGCTGCTTAATAGTAGCCAAGCGTAGTCGCAACTTTTTTGGGAAGCCATTTTTTATTTGAGCTTAAACTTCGAAGACTGACGACAGTTCGAATTTCGGCGACATTGTTGCGGGCAAAAATCTTGCAGAACATTAACAAATTGACACATATGGCGTCTCATATGCTAATATTGAATTTTATTCCCGAACTCTACTTAATCTTCGCCGAAATTTACCCATGAAACTTATGACGGATAGATAAAATGAGGAATTCGTTTTTTTATGATGCTACTTCATAGCAGACGAGCATGCAGGCCACCTGGTGTTAAGTTGTCGCTGCCGCCCATGGAGATTGGACATCTACATCCAACCTCAAGCAGGCTCGTGTCCTGCCTGAGGTCGCATGTAGTCGCGCTGCTACTCCGGAGGTTGATGGTCGCTTCAAGTAAGTGTTTTTATAAAATGAAAGGGTTATATCCTCACTAATATCCCCAAGCTTACCAATATGACCCTAAAAATTGACTGATGAGCCAGAAACATGTCACTAACTGCCCCTCTTTCCACTAAACTCCACCAAACTTACTAACCAACTTACGCCCTATATCACAAACAAACTTCTCGGCTCCAAGTTACAACCCAACAAAGTATAACAAAACTGAACAACAAACTCCATGGCTATTAATGCAAACAGTTGCTATGGGCACTTATGATGTGCGAAGAGTTAATACATTGTAGTCAACAACACCAAAACCATGCCAAAGTCATACTTTTCCCACCTATACGACTTCCATTGCTCGCTTGAGATACAAACTTTACAGATACTACTATTTCTTTTCATACGCAGCTGGTGATGGATGGTTAAGTGGAGGGAATTTTGAAGTTAAGCAATGTTTCTGTGGTGGAATCGGTCGCCCGAACACATGAGAGCAAGGCAGCTAAGTAAACACAGATGTTAGGACTAATATTAGTACTAGCCACTCTGAGTAATGACTAGTGTTGGCATGGGGATATGAATATCGATAAAAATTTAATGCTTCTGTTTAAGAAAAATAACTTATGCAAATGCAGTCGTTAGCAGTAGTCTGCTGAGTCGAGAATGTTTAAAAGAAAACTCTTAATTATAATATTTATTAAATAAAAAATAAAGAATAACAATTTGGAAACTAAATTTGAACAAATCGTTTGGAATTACTTATGAAGCAATTATACTCGTACCTATGCATTCAGTAATACGAGTATATACACAGACAGTACAAAAAGAAAACAGAAATACTGTTTAGATACTTAAAAAGTGCTTAAATTTTCATTAGCCTACATCAACGCGTTATCCTCCGAGGGCTCACTTGAAACTAGGTTAATGGAAAATTCACACTTTTAAATCTTTTTAATGTCCATCTGACGTGGTAACATTATTATGTTCAGTCTACTGTTCATGATGTTATTCCTGTGTTTATAGATTTGTTATAATACGAGCATGTATGTTTTATATTAACAATTTATTATCGATACGTTTGTATCGATAGCGTACAGCTCTATCAGTAAGTTGGAGTCTCGCATACCTAATACACACATTTTCATACGTAACGTAACGTGTTTGCATTTCAAATAGAAACTTATTATTAGAGTGTTGTAAGTAAATAGAGTTACGTAGAGGGCAAAGGCCTCTTTCAATAACCCTGGATAAGTGACAAAATGTACTTAGGTTTTGTATGTCATTCAATAAACCTCTTCTCAACTTTGTAACAAGCAATACGAGCCCAAATATTATGCCCTCGATTTCGTCCGCATGTCTACTTCTAAATCAGGTCTAAAGAGAAACAAAAAAAGGAAAAATTTCCTGGAAAAAAAAATGGGATGGCGTCGCAGACTGACAGACATAGAACTTGCAAGGAATTTTAGAAGTAGGTAGGTACTGGCGTTCTAAATTTTCTCAACTGATAGTAAAAAATGTTAACTCATCGTTTCTTCACGAGCTAAAATCACATTCACTGTAAGATCAAACCCTGAATGGTTCCCGGTAAATCTGAGCAAGTTAAGTGTTTCCGATTTAGCTTTCGGAGAATATTCGAAAAACAAAAAGAGCCAAGTCGGAGAAAAACATAAAATAGTCAGTCCCCAAGCTTACCGGGAATCTCGAGTAGCTTCTCGAGTAGAGGAGAAATTTTAATTTTAGACAGGATGGATACAATCGACTAAGATTAAAACATCAAATCAAGACCAAGGAATACCACGCCAGGGCACCATTCGAATTGTCCCGGGTTCGATCCCCGGCGGGGCAGAAATTAAAATGACAAAATAAATTTCGAGTTCTGTTACCGGTCTGTGTATTCGTCTTTGTATGTGTCCATGGCACCCACGCCACAGGGAATCCTAGTGTGGGCTGTGAGTGTGAAGCGTTATTTATTTATAACTTTCCCGTGGAATGAAAAAGTTAAATAAACCTTCAGAATACTCTGTTAGTCTCCCAGCTATTCATACGTTAAAAATGTTTCATTGTTCAGCAGTTTCCGTTATTTATTTATTTTGCTGGCGATTCGCTTCACTTCTTCAACATCCGCCGACGGGAATCTTAAGAAATGTCTTCACTTACACTTACTAATATGTTTCAGAGTCTGAACATTTTATTTTGTTCAATTTCTTGTGCAGGATGCGTCTCTCCTTTTAGGCCCAAAGTTGCCCTTATTATAGCTAGTACAGAATTAAAATTTGAATTTGAATATGTTAAACTCTGCCCCCTGGGAATCAAATTCATTGAATGGCCGTCATGGGTAAACGAAGCGAATTAGGAAACCCATAAAAGATACTGATGCTTAATTTTGTTGTTTGTTATTTAAATAACGGAGAAACTAAATATTCAACAACGTTGCCAGTGGTCATAACAATGTAATAAAGTTTTCAATTACAACCGGTTGTAGCCAGTTTTGAAGTGTTATTTCAAAATTCTGTAATTTATAAGGCATTCATAATAACATAATATCTGTAATCTTGAGCTAACAAGAGAAAACGAGTCTTAATGCGGTTTGTTTCCATTGTATCTGTTCACGTTAATTTTAACGATACCTATATTTTGTTCATTGATTTTTATGTGGGTATATAATGTGGTCTTAATCGGTCAAATGCTTGTCTATAAATATAATGAACTTTTTGTGGGAATTAATTGGTAATTCTTTAATTACATTTATTTTATTATTTGAATACGTCACAGTGTCGGTCAGGTCAATAATTTATAAACAAAAAATGCGTATTCAGTCGTTCAAATGTTCAGTCTTATATATTTTTACTTATGAACTATGTTCTCGTGTAAGTGACGAATGTGTCTTTGTGAGAATAAAATGTCTTTATAACTTAAACTTAACCTAAATGAATAAAAACTGTTAAATGTTTGTGAACCAACAACATCCTAAGTCGTACGACACTCGAATATGAAAACACATAAATGGCAATAACACATAAATGACATTTATGTGTTATTACTTATAAATGGAACACCAATATATATCCATATTATATAGTAAATAAAATAGATAAAAACCTGTCACGTCCTCTTCGAGCGAAGAGTTAATTAATTCACTCTATAAATATGAATTAATACAGATTCGCCGAACAAAAAGTGGATATCGACTACGTGTGTTGTGTCATAATCACTGATATGATCCCCTAAGGCTTGTTTGTAGTCCTTATGTCATTAACAATACGATTGACAATTAAATGGTTTTTGAACTGATGTCAGACGAAAAACAGTCATACCTTATCTTACTTGCTTATATTATTTTTGTTGAATATTCCAATGTGTGTTGTGAAGATAATAATATAATTGCTCATGAGTTGGCAACATTTATCTTGTCTATTATGTATTTTGTGTAATGTAATTTTATTTTGGGAACTAAGCACAATATTAACTTTATAGGTATAAAAACTACTTTTGTAATGATTTTTATCACATGTTTTAACGCTATTTCCCTATTAATACACAAAACCATTGTGATCGGTACCATTGTAGTAAACTACACAACGTTTAGTTTACTATACATAATAATATTCAACTGATAATTTTCTTTCTTTTAATTACAGTACCAATCCACGATTAATTTATATTTCGCTTAACAGTTCGTTATTAAGAGTCGTGCTCTAGATACTAGACTAAACAAAACTGTCTACACATCTTTTCCTTATTTCTCTCCCTCTCACACTTCAAGACAATCATTAGCTACATATTCATATTCGCGATTATCAGCAATTGCCTAGGACTATAGATCGTTAGTAATATCGATTAATAGCAAACTTGATCTTTGTCTCGAGGCCAGATCACACGTGTTGCTATCAAACTCGTATATTATAGCTACAGAGAAATCTGTCTGTCTTTTATCTACCGACGTGTTTACAATAGAAACGCTAACTGGGTCACCATTATTGACCTTATCATAAAATATACTTTTGTTATCTGGGCCTGAAATAAGTTTATTTTGGCTTTTAGGTACATTAGGCCCATGTTTATCAATAACGTCAGCGATAGGTAATCTATTATCGAATACAGGTATATGTATATTAAGTTAAAAGGTAGGTAAATGCAATCAAGGGATATAATTAGACGAGAAAAGCTTAGGTTATGACTTAGCAAAGTTATGACTCTAACAAATGTTATACAGAAAAAAAACATAACGGCAATAATAAAAGTCATCAAAGATAAATATTTTTATTAGTTTAATAAAAGCTCCAATTTAAATAATATCAAAACCTAAGAGCAAGGGTTAAACGCGTTTCTCCTACCATTATGACTCACTGATACGTACCGCAAAAACATTTATAAAACGGTAAAAACACCGAAAGTTTCAATGACCAACATCGGATCAATAAAGCAAACTGGAAAATTGTAAGGACAAACAGGTTTCGTCAAGTCATTAAAACTTCTCAATTGACCTTGATCTTGTTGACAGTTCTTCTTGTCTCTTGTGAGCGTAGCAGAGATTTGCTGATTTTTTCACACTGAACTCATATGGGACGTGTGGTTTTTAGACTAATCATATTGAATCTTCTGTTATATTGTCGCTGGACCGAAGTGAAAACCAAAGAAATAAAAATGTATTTAATATTGCGCTCTTGAAGAGTTACTAAAATTGTTTGTGATTCAAAGTACAGGCTCAATAAAGGTTTAACTTTTTGTCCCTAATTCTACAGATTTAAAAAAATCTTTTATGCGCTTTTTATTTGCGATATATAAATAATTAAAATGTAATTTACTTAAACTTATCAAAAATTTTCTTAAACACGAACATTTGACCCTGGATATTCCCTTGAACTTGCTCTTGGGCTGATGCAACAATTACTGAACATTGAGTCTCACAGGAGAATTATTGGCGTTGAGAATCTCACTGCATCAAAATTTCCTATCGCTTGCCACGCGCGTGACGTCACGTCTCTCATTAATATTTGTTGTGCAGAAATCATCTAAGCCTTTCTAAGCAATACTGAGTTTGCACTTTTGTGTGATGTTATTAAATATGCTCTAATCGTTTTTGATTAAATTTTTTACAGTTTGTTTTGTTACATTTTCATTTTCTTGTTTGTTTTATTACTCGTATTAATATGTAGATTTATCTTGTATTTTACTATGGTTAGTATTATCTTTTCTTTGTTGTATTCGCTTGTGAAATCTTAACTGATAAAAAAAAAAAATTCTCGCTATAATGTGTTTTTTACGGTGGTACCGTAAAAATTGTCAATGTCAAATCGCAGTTTCAATTGCCCTTGAACTTGATATTAGAAACTGATGCAATGACTATAGCAAATTCGTCAAACACTTCGCTAATTTAGCATCAACTTTAGTACAAGGTAATAAAATTGACTATCGCCTGACTTGACGACTTATGGTGTTACTGTTTACTCTGTTTTTAGTATGATCCATGATATCTGGAATACATTTCCATGTTATCGTCCTGTTGTCCTAATTTGTAGTCAACTTAGATAATAAAGACTTAGTCATGCCACTTTATAGGTATACCTGTATACATTTTCTAATAATGTGTAAGTATAGGTATCTTAAAGCAATTTCATTTAACACCTCCAAAGGTGACATCAATATCGTTATTGTTTAAAAGGCAATTAGGACATTTAAATACGGAAGTAGATTTGAAAATTATTGATGTGACAAACTTTGTCTATAAAAATAGCGATGTATCAATAGATATCAGATAGATAGATAGATTTCCCGTGTCAAGTAATATCCCTTGTTAATAGGGATTCAGTCAGCCTGGCTTCCTCTGTTATAGGTATACAAAGGACTGAGAGATTGGGACTATAGGTAAAGATAACAATGCTATTCAATGAAGTAATTGCGGGCTATAAATAATAATGGATAATGCTAGACATCTTTGGCTTACCCGTGGCAGTAATGTGGTCATCTGAACACACAACCACGGCAATGAACCTTAGTTTGAAGATAGCAGGTCGTTGTCACCATACACGATGGGTTTAGACAGACAAGATAAGCTTCGAGAGATAAGAACTATGTCTTCTTGATAATGGTGTAAAATCTTTGCTTTGAGTTGTTCTGTTTTATTTCATTATTTTAATTTTTTTAAATAGATAGATGGAGATTAATCAATAAATTAATCTAATGGTTACAAATGTTTATCTTATGCTAAATGGCATTGTTTCCCAGTCAACATTAAGCGAAGGTGAATGACTTTAGGGAAGGTGGTTCAATTCTCCGATTCATTATACTATTTCATCATTTCTTTTCCCCATCCCCACTAAGCCTGACGCAACACCAGTGTTTCAGTCACACATGAGAAGGCGGCTGATGCAACTATTTACCCAAGCTACTCATACTTCCGCCACCACCGATGACTGCTAACAATCAACCCGTAGGATGACCAGTGTTTTCTAGATGATAAAAAGAAAATTTGGTTTCTGAATGGCTGGTCAAAATGTATTAAATTACCACGTAGGTTAACAGCTCTATCAAATGAAGTTGAATTTCTAAAATGTATTTTAGTTACCCAGTAGGTACCTTTTTGAGCCTTTCAGAAACCAGCGGTATATTTAACATGAGTGATATCCTAGTTTTTTAATTTCTCTCTATAGTTCGGGCAGGATCAGGCAGGTAGGCTTAAGCAGATAAAGAAAAATACCACGATGAAGATAACAACACATCACGTTAAAATATGTCAACTGTAACTAGTCATAATTCGCTGATTGAGATTTTAAAAAGCTTTCCAAAAATCTGGTCTGATTCTAAAAATTCCAATAGAGCACATAAAGATAAAATTTAATTGAATAGGGTACATTTGCAATTAGCGTTTGGAACAAACAATATTTTTATCTACAAAACAAATTAAGTTCACAAAAATAATTAACGATAAACAAAACCAAACCTAAATTAACATAGTAATAAACCAAGAAATTAAACCTTTGGAACATCAATTTGCACAGCAATTCGTACATTATTAAGATAAAATCCGAAATTGAACCCGGAACCGCAAATTAAATTATCTCCCCGGCGACTGGAGGTGATTCTGATAACCTCTGGGCACAGACGTCAGAGCAGCAGACATTGCAACTGATAAATGCATCTTGAGCGAAATATGATGCAATAACATCAAATTTCACAATCAATTCGACGACACTACTAGACGATACCACTGGGGTATTTTATAACGTCTTGTGAAACTAGAGGATAAAAATGGGCAAACTTAAAGCCTTGTGGCATTCCCCGCCAATCAACCCTTGGTAATGGAGAAATTGTATGTTAGAGGATATAAAAGCTTCAAATTTAAATACTATTTAAATAATACAAATATTCATAAAATAAATAACAATATTAGACAAACTTACAAATTTTTTAATAATCACCGTAACGACGTTCTTTTTGAATTTGACTTTGACATTTAGATGTAGGCACCCGAGTCCTTAGCATTCCGGCTCCTTCCAGGCTGCTCCATGTTATTGTGTTATTTTGAATCACTAGGAATCATATTAGGAAGAGTTGTAGTCAGACTAGCTTATTACCTCTTGCTGTAGAAAACCCCGGTTTTTTTTTTGCATTACAAAGCAAAAATATTTTCCCTAAGCAATTTTGTCTTTCAGTTAACTACGTATTGCATCATCGGGTATTAAAATGATTTCCGTTCCGTTAGTTAGTAGTTTAATGAATAATAATCGTTGTTAGAAGTTCCTTGTGTTTTTGTTTCAACCATGCTAATAATATCAAAATTTGACTATACTTCGTTGTTCAACTGTAAATAAGACGCTATAGAAAGGCAACATTATCAATATTGATAATTTTATATACACATAAAATTCCCATTTCTTTATTATTATTACACAATCAGTAGGTCTTGCGATCCGAGGAATATAAAAACGTTAATAACCACCTCATTTCTTATCGACATAACTGGTTTTAACCGGCTCAAGCCGACCCAAAACCGCCCCAGTCTTGGCGAGTAGAACCAACTCTTTGTTTTAATAAATACACTGTTATCGATTTTACTGGCAATAAATGGGAGAAGTAACTGCTATTGCGTGAAATAAACAATATTTTTTATGTGAAATATGCTGAATTATTGTATTTTTAAATTGATGTATTATGACTAATCCTGTGAGTCACGGCGGAAGGTTATCTGCACTATTTTTCTTGACGTCAATTGCTGCTGTTGCATCCTAGATGAGGTTTTTTTAAGACATGATAAAGTTTAACGACTGCTACCTTCTTCTCATAATTACTCATGAGGACCGCGATGGTCTCCTCAAATAAAGGAATGTTCAGAATCCACACCTTCTTAACCGTAACAAGATTCCGTGCTAAGTGGTGAATTATGAAGGCAATATTTAACTGACAGACAGGAAAAATTTCAAAGTCGGTGGTTCATTGTGTAGCTCCCATTTATGTTATTTTCTATTTAGTGGGGGCGTTCCGCCACGGGTGTCAAGCACCAAAATATGGTGATAACATGGTGATAGTTCTGTTGACAGTCCATCAAGCACCTTGCTAGCCACTAGCGCATCTATTTGTTATAAATATTCGGGGTGCTCAGTAAAAACCGCCCCGGGTGTCAACTTAAATAGAGTCGCCTCTGCATAAGGTAGGTCTAATCTAAAAATACTATTGGAGGATGACAATTCAGTATATTTAATTCATCAAGCAACAAATCCAAAAAAAGCTAGTAAATAAATAGGCATAAATTGATTGCATGCGCATGCTTTCTATACAGGGCGGTGCCATTTGCATGGAAAAAGCATGCATGCATGCATTGTAGTCGTGAATTGTCGCAATGGACTTCCGTAAAGCAACACCTGATACAATCAACTATAAATAAATCAATATTGTGTGCATAGAGACACATGTGCATAGAGATATAAATATAATATCTTTACAATAATACGAACTATTCGTGTAGCATCGCCTTAATCAGTAGTCACTTTGTCTGACATTACCATATGATTGACGCACTCCGTGTCTCTGAGCGCACACACACGTACACAAACACATACACACACACACGCAAGCACACATCACACGTCACATAAGCACGTGAATAATAATTATACTTTAGAACCCTACCGAGCATGAACGTAATAAATTTATGAGTAATCGAGTATTTTACTATGTGATACGTTCGTCTGTTACTGGTCCAGTACGATATTTATATTATGCTTCGTAAGGTGCCTTATGTAGATCGTTTGGATCGAAAAACCTGAATATTTTTGATATCCTTTAAGTAAATATGTTTTTCGATTCAAATTCATTTCAACGGTTGTAGATATTCAACGTTAAATAAAATACTTAAGTATGAATAAGTTTTTAAATTTTTAATCGTCATGAAATTAAATTTAATCAATATTAATAATTTATTACCCAGTACAGTATTATCCATACAGATACAGATAAGATAATAATTATGCAGATGTGATGTCAGTTATTGCACACACGTTCATTATAAATACATTTATCTGTTAGTAACGGCACCTATTATAATTATTATAAATATAGATGCACTATACGGTAGTTACTTAAAGTTAAATAAAATACTATTAAACACAGCAATAAATAATTGACGATCCCTGTGGTGTAGTGGTTACCACGTCAGTCCACCATTCGAAAGGTCCCGGGTTCGATCCCCGGCGAGGCTGAAATTTATAAATTAGATTTAAGAATTTAGATTTCTGTTCTCGGTCTGGGTGTTTGTGTACTTGTCTTTGTACCTATGTGTCCATGGCACCCACGACACTGGTAATCCTAGTGTGGATCTGTGATTGTGAAGCGGTATTTAATAAAAAAAAATTTCAATATAATGCAATAAACTGTCTGAATCTAATGTCAATTTGGAAAATAATAGTATCTTTATAATTTCATGACATGACATTGACAAGAGAAATATTAACGTACATCATACATACATACATAAAACTTCATCGCTTTCATCTAAAGCCGAGGTCATGATGAGTACAGCACCCACGTTCTCAGGGAATATTATTTGTAGAAATGTAAATATTTACGAAGCCTATAAATAAATGGGAGCCAGCATTACCCGCCTTATGATAACATGCCAGCTAGAACGAAAGTTGAGATTGAAATGTTAAAATATGTGGGTATCTTATATTACGTAAACGAAATAATAAATGTGAGGGATTTAATTCCAGAAGTTGCTTACATAAATAAGCTTATAGCGTGTTGTGTGTATAAGTAGAGGAGGCGGTACAAAATAAATTAGGTAGTAAAGTCATCATTTAAATTTTGGTTAAAATTTACAACCGATTGGCAGGAGAAGGGTTGGTCATGAAGGGGGAGGGAGAACTCCCTATATCTCAGCTCTGCTCTAATTAAAAATATATTTTTATTCCTATAGTTTTATTATATCATAACTTTATTAACCCTATACACTCACAGCTCCACACTAGGATTCCCTGTGTCGTGGGTGCCATGGACACAAACACCCAGACCGGGAACATAAGCCTGAATTCATCACTTTCCGCTCCGGTATCGAACCCAGGACGCTTCGAATGGCGGACTGGCGTGGTAACCACTAAACCACACGGGTCGTCAACCGCAACTACAAAGGTTATGCACAAAATAGTACGTTTACAAGCATAATTTCGGATTGTTCTTACTGTGGTCCACTATCTTGCTACACTTGCAGGAGACGGCGAGAGAGTGTGTGCACTAAAACACTGCAGAAACTATCGGGAACAGAAATATAAACATTTAATATTCTTGTATTACAACATTTATTTATCCACA
>DWAV01000946.1:0-15487 GCA_018231305.1 Noctuana lactifera
TTCATTACTAGCCTAATATTGACTGCCTTCTGGAAAACGCGAGGGCCAATGTATGAAATGCTTAAAATTGAATAAACATTAATTAATTTTATAAAGACGCATCACACTTACAGACCCACACTAGGAGCCATACGACCTGTGTTGTGGATGCCATGGACACACAGAAATAACCATACCGGGAACAGAAATCTAAATTCATCATTTAAATTTATGCCCCGCCGAGAATTAAACCCAGGATCATTGGAATCGCGTCCCGGCATGGTTGTTACACCACTCGGGTCGTCAAATATACCTAATGTAATGTAACACGTTAATTCCTTTGTTATTACTTCATCAGCGAACAGAAACGGTGCACGTGGCATTATTTTACTAATGCTTCGTAATAACTCTTTGAGTTTGAGCTGTGGGTTGAACATTACCAGTTGTAAAACAATGCTGTAAAAACTTTCCTCGTCGCGCCGCGGAACATTTTATCTCATAGCGGTTTTCGTTGCCGTTTACACATTGTAAACCGTATTATATTTCGTGGATGAAATTTCACAGGGCGTTTCATTGAGCGAGGTTAATCTTTACGTATCCATATTCCACACTGAAAACTACAAATACTAAAGAGCTGTGAGCATAAGTGTTTGATTTCTTATATATCAATTAAATTTTTGGTGAACACAATCTTTACGCCTATTAATTGCGTACCGTAGGTACTTACGTAAAATAAACAGTGTAACAACACAAGTGTAATTACCCAGTGCAATGTACTGAATGTACACACGTCACAACGATTTATTCCAGAAATCCCGACTAAAATGTCTCCACTGGTGGGACATGACACCTCTAGCAGACCGCACAGGACCGTTTTCAGAAACAATAAACATTGAATATTTTAATTATGACCCTCCTTACCGGACATACCAGAATAAAACAATACGAGCTGCAGATAGGGCGCGACCCTCTCCTCGCCTGTCTACTGTACGGTAAATAAAGGGTGTCTGCAATATACCTACTAACAAGTAAGACAAAATCGCACAATATTGTATTGTGGGTGCATATTAAATATATAGTACAAAATAAAGGTAGGTACATACAGTTTATGCGTATTATTCTCTAATTTGTTTTTTAAAAAAAAGACTTAATGAAAAGATAAATAATAGAATTTCAATAAGTTTTACTATTCGCTCAGTATTTAATATTATCTACATATTTGTGTAGTAGACGAAATAGATACTAAATTAAAGCAAATAAGTTGTCAAGTCTATGTAATCTGAGCTATTTGAATTGAAGCGTGTGCTTGAGACTTGCCTAAGGCTTTAAACTAGTAATTCGTAGTATAAAGAATGAATCAGTCGTTGTCAGACAGTTGGTAGATGTGAAACTCTGAAATTAAGGCACAGTAAAGTTAAGTACAGTACAATTTATTGTGAATAAAAAAAAATATATTGTTATATTATTTTACCAGTGTTCGGGAGACCTTTTCTGCATAACTATCATAATTTATCGTTTTATTTTCATCATGTAACATGGTGCTGATAAAATTATGTATGGTCAAGAAATCTTGCACAAGGACGAAGTAAGCAAGGGAGCATTAAGCATAAGCAAAAAGTTGTCCGAGTATCACAAATACAAACCGCAAGACCTTGAGTCAAACCTAAGCTTCGTACTATGTTTTCTATGCACAGATTTACTCCCATTAAAAAGTCTGTAAATATGTTTTCCAGTAAAAAGTGTTTTCGCTGCGAGCGTAGGGACGTAAATTATCCCCTTTATGTGTGAACAGGACAATGCATTAATATTGTTTGCAGTAGGGCAGTTTTCATGCCGTTCCGTACATTTTACTGTTCGCTTGAGGCGAGACCGCAATAAAACAGTTAAGTTGCAGACAGGCGCGCCCCTCGCCCGCTTGCGAGTGAAACTGACTGATGTGATAATTGCCTCGAACGAATATTCTAGATGAAATAAAACATTAAAACATTGAAAATTACTGGAATAATTCCTGACAAATTTAATATACCATTGTTTGATCAAGAAGTTTACGTTAATTTTTAGAACATTTTCATGATATCGAAGTCTTTGTTATTTTTCTTTTTTCTACTTTTATTTCTTTTAGTTGAGGATTGCGACAAAATGGTCTTCACAAAGCTCCTGATCTAGTAGTGGTTGTTGGTACGAACCTATGTAAAGGACATGGTATTTCACAAGCTAAAATTTCCTCGACAGCCACCAAGTGCATAAATGTATGCGCTAGAACAAATCAACCAAGTAATAAAGAGATCACCTGTCAATCAAGCTACCCGCACTTTCCTATAATTTCATCAATCAATCAATCATCAATATCATGGAGAAAATTTTGAAAAACTACATTCTCTATACGTATAGCCTAACAATATATAGGTTTCCCGTCTACAATTTGTTAACTTATTCCTTGAATAATAAAACAACGACCAAGAAATCAATAAGTCGTGCTAGTCGAGACGGCTATTTGAATTTTAAACGAGCTGAACTAACGCTTTGAAAAGTGCACGGCACATCCATCGATCAGTTTGCATGAAACAACTCTATCTAATTGATATTGTAGCGAGCTTTCAGACGAAATGGTACTACTGTAATATAACAAGGGGAAATAATATATTTCTTAGAATTTAGAATTAAAATATAGATTTCTTTAGTAATATTTATTGGCGAGAAGTTTAAAGACTTCCTCCAGTTTTATAACGCAATACTTTTCTGTTTCAATCCGTCGATAGGTACATACGGGAACGAAGCGGAGATTAAATCGGAAGCTTCGATAGCAGGATACAGTTTTTATTGTTTTATGTTGAGCCGGAGAGCTTGTGTTGCCAGTTAATTGATCAGAATTATTTTAAGTACTTACAGGGAAAATTAAATGAAGATAAATTTCCTATGTTTTAAGTTAGCCAGACACGTTAAAGGAGTACTTAGGTAGTTACATCACTCTTGATCTAGATACGTTTAGTTTTGAAGTAATTTTAAGCACCTTATTATTATAGTAAAATAGGTAAGTATTGTTTTATATATATGTGTAAACAAACACGCTGAAACCAAAAGTGTATAAAATCCGTTGGGACTTGCTTCAAATATAAACCAACAGCAAGTTCTAGCAACGAACTCTAAGAGATATTGATGAAAGGACTTGATGAAGGTATTGTTTACTCAGGCTGACTGTTCCTGTTGAAAGATAATAAACTTTGTCCTTAGCAAGTAAGTTGTGTTCTAGCAAAATATCTGTTGTTCTCCGATTATTGTGTCGGATATATTCGCAATTCAGAATAGCTATACGATTTAGGAGCAGCAAAAACACAAAAACGTAATAATTGAACGTTTATTGAAACTAGTAAATTCACTGAATGTTATTTAAGGACATTAAATGTCATATACGGGTGGAATTAGATGTAAATTAAAAATTTTAAATACTATTTTTGGTCTTAGTAAAATAATATAGTCATTCGTATGTATGCTACTCGTATGCGGTCAACCTAACACATAGCAATGTTTCTATAAATAATTTAATGAACAAAATTAGTCTGTTCTACACTTTTATTAAATCAATTAAATGAGTTAGTAAAGTAGGTATATATTTTGAAACTAAGCTACATCTTACACCTCCTTAATAATGTTTCTGATTATAATTATTATTGTGTTGGAGAACAACTGTGAACATAGTCTCGTAACCAAAACTTTAATTGGGCGAGCTCCGGCCTGGGTTAATGGCTAAGTTAGGAATCTTTTGGACCGCGAAACAAGAAGCGGGTCAGTTTATTGCACACCGACCTTCTTAAATTAACAACAAGATGAGGACAAAAGTGGTTTTGGTTTTAATTTATGATAAGACCGTTACAATTATGTAGGTAGGTACCAATGACATTTAGAACGATTAATATTTCTACAACTATTACAGTTTTATTAAATTTAATGTTATATATTTACGATATATTATTATATTATTTAAATTTTAACTTATGTACTTCTTCTTTATATATAAACTTTAATTTATTAAATCATTAACTCCTCCCCTTCGCAATGCACACAATATTCTTATACCTAGTTATAAGTATTGTATTGTCTTTTTGTTTTTACTCGATTTTAAAACGAGTAGCAAATATAGAGGTAAGGGGTAGAGCGTTAAATAGCACAGAGTAGCAAAAATAGTGATTAAAGCGATTATCTTAGTCCTCGTGAGTAGCAACGCATCTACTCGTATTTCGAACGCTGGGTCAGTTGCAGTGACCAACTGCATGCACGTTTGCTTCACATTTATTGAACGCGAAAAGAAAAGAAGAATTAGCGAGCGTGGCAAACGGGGGCGAGGAGGAATTAGTTATTTTGTTAGTCACCGCTGAAGTCCGCGCTCAATACAATAAGATATACCTAGAACCTTATGTATCACAACATAGTGAATATTAGTATATGCAATCGACTTTGCCGACTAAAATATCATTGCAAAGTTTGCAAACTACCTACTGACACAATTTCAAGAGGATAAAATAACAATCGAGCAACTATTTAGTTCTGAAAATTTGTAATGTGTTTACGCCGAGTGCGCGGCTGCGGTCGGAGATCTCTCGAGTCACGTTCTACTTCGCTAAGACTGCCTACTCACACAAATCTTGGAGTTACAGTATTGAAATATAGAAGTTTTAATATTGAAATATACTTTTTATAAATAATAAGTTTGTGCTTTGTTATTTAAAGTTATGTTTAGTATCTGTGGTTTACAATAATATAGGTACACATACACATAATAATTATAGTAAAGATTCTGTTCTGATAGTGACGGTTCTGTTTTTAATTGTTCAAGAATGCTTGAAGAGGTCCAAAAATTTAATATACCCTTATCCTAATACTTTAACTCAAGGATTGGAATATACACATCTAGTAACACCTATAAAACCAATTTATAAAAACATTTTGACAAGTTAGATTTGTTTACGCGTCTGTCGGAGGGCACGGTAATGTGATTTCCGCCGCCCGCGCCCGCCACGGAGCAATCAGTAGCTTAGCGCTACATAAACACATTATATACGTGCGATGTGGCTCGTCTCGTACCTTCGAGTCTCGAGACAGCCTCGAGGCGGATCGGGAAACCTCCCTGATTGCCATTTTTATTACCGAGGGAGAATATTATAAATAGTTTCGTTTTGCGCTTATTAACTCTCAACATGGTAGGATTGGAATCCAAATAATGTTTTTATTAATGTCTACGCAACAAAAGATAATACTTACTGTAATAATAACTAGACTTTTCTTTCTCTTGTAAAACTGTAAGGACAACTTTATGTAGATGATAAACTTAGAAAATTGATAACAATTTTACTATGGAGAACTATTTCTAAAGAGTTACCTACTACCTACTCCTTTATGACTTTGGAAGGTATAGTCGAAACAACTTGGCATCAAGAAATACATGCGCAAATGTTGCTGCGCAAATGTTTAATCGCAAACCAAAATTCTTACAGCATAATTTAAATGTTAAAAACGCAATTATAATAAATTAATCTATTTACTTACCACATGCTACTGTAAGGACATATGAACTGCCTACTTCGTACCATTAAAAATGTATTGTGTAGCCAGAGAGCGGGCCGTTAACGAAGACAGATCGACGGAATTTTCAATCTCATTAGGCTTTAATTTGATTGTTTTGGGTTTTCTGCTTGCATTCCAACGAAAAGCAAACTTATAAACATTCCGTTAACAGGAAAATATCCTGAAATCGGATTTGAACTTTTGCCAATATTCTCAATTAAAAAAGCTCGGCGACCTGTTTAAATCGAAAAATCGATAGCCGGTGGAGATTTTCTCGAGAGTAATTCGATTATGAAAATTGGTTTCATTTTCCGTTTTACTTTGTTACCTATGTTCTGTAATTGTGTGTATTTAAGAGATTTTTAATAAAGAAAGACGAGAAATTAAATTGCCAAAGTAGTAAAAACAATAGGAGAAAATTATTCTTCATACTTATGACGTACACAGAGTCATAAGTTGAACGTGATTTGTTTGAGCGATTCAAATACATTGCAATTAAAACAAATAGCAATACTGAAAAATAAGAGGTGTGTGGTGGTTTCGAAACCGAACAAACCGGAACGATAAGCTAAAATTTAACCGCGCTACCTTCGCGTAAATAATCCAATAATCTATATAATAAATAACTATACCTATGTAATTGTAGATATCCCGTCACTTAAGCAAAGTGTGTAAATTCTCTATCAATCATGGCGGAGGAGAAAATTAAATTTAATAATCGCGAAAAGCCACCGCATCAATCACTCGTAGCAACGAGTCCATACGTGTCTACATCTAGATGATTATGAAAATACATTTCAGTAGGAGTAGCAGCTAGGATGAGATGCGACATTTCATTGCATTCTACCGTTGGCAGCTGGTGTGCCTTTTGATAAACGTACTAAATTAGTAGGTTACAAAGAACCATAGATAATATAATAATATCATTACATATTATCCTGAAAATCCGTCCGAGATATACGGAGCTATACGGAGACTTTCTCTGAGGTAATACTTAAATAATTTAGGCTATGGAATACTTCATCACCTTTTCAGACGTTTCCACTGCCATGAACTATTCGGTTCGGAGAGGAATTTGTATGTGTTGAGTTACTGAAACTAACTTGGGTTCTTTCTAAAACTAATTTGGTTTCTTGGGGTCTTTTCATTAACCTAGCAGAAGAATATCAGATGCATTCATATATTTACCTACTATTTCAAGTAGGTCAGTACACATTTATCCGATTAATTGGTAAAATCTGCTAGCATTTTAATTAAATTAATTTGATAAATTTGTAACATATATTTCTGCTCATCAGAATTAAACTTATTATAACTTTAATGTAATTTGTACCTTAAATTCTCGTAATTTGTATTTTTAAATCTTTGCGTGTATTACATAAATGCAAGATAGATATTTGTGTTTTAATCGGAAATTTTTGTTTTATATAAAACATCGATTTATTAAAATGGAATAAGGAACTAATGTAATATACATAATATGTATATTTGTATGTTATAATGCAACATAGCTTTTGGTATATGTATGTGTATGTGTTCCGTAAAGGGTGAGCCTTTATCATATCTAGCTAAAACGCTGTTTTAAATAGGAACATTTGTCATTGGAATTATCAATAAATTACAGCTGAACCGAAATCACCCATTGATACAGAGTTTCGATATTAACGATCGACATATTTCGAATTCGACTCGCAAACGGATCGTCACTTTGGGCTGATATATAGTGAACATTTGGGAAATGTTACCCTTTTTTGCGTCAATCCCTTGTTCCTTCGTCACGGCGTGACAGTAGGCCTGGACATACTCAGTAGCTATTGTATCCTCATTACTATTGACCTTTGAGTGCCTAATATAATACCTTCCACCAATTGGTATTAATATTAAACTATGTTTTCGTCCTCGGCTTTCTTTTTGAACTGTCTGTAGAGACATTGGTTTGGATATTTCCACGAAACTGAATTTAAACACACGAAGGTACACGAAATAAAGACTTTCAGACGTATTTATTTATTATAAGTTTTATTCTCAATTACATATTTATTAGTATTACTAACAGTAATTATGAATTCAACTCAGTATGATGATAGTTAAGATATAAAGTTAAAAATTTGTACTTTTATATACACTTTTTCGCTATCACTTTAAAGAATTTGTTATGATTTTTATAAAAAAATAAAACATGTAGTCACATATCACACCCTTTTGAAAAAGATTATTAAAAAACTTATAAAATCTTCCCCGACCACCCAGTGCCAGACAGTCCGCGCAACATGTTCGTGTAATATTTTTTGTACCCCAACCCTAACTTTGTGGGTTCCCGACGGCAATATTCAAGTCATCGTTATTCTGACGAAACGCAATTCGACCGGAAAATAACCATTTGAAGTTTTGTTTGGCTTCAATAACTGATATTAATATAGCGTTGCCTTCATAAGATGACTTGTTAAAGAGGGTGCCCAACGTTGCCCTAAATGCCTTTCTGTATTCAATTATGTGTATTTGAGCAAAATATTACTAAAAAATTCAACTGAAGAGTTCTTATGTTACGTATACCTACGAGTAATTATACTGAAACTCCGTTGCGCTTGTGTCAAATTTTCACAAGGGATCTCGACGCCTTAGGCTAATTTTCGAAGTGCGCTCCTTTGAACCTATTTATCAAAAGACGAAGCGGATTTGCATATAATTTATTGCACCCAAGCAAAATTAAGCTCATATCTTTAAAAAAATTTGTAACCGACCAGCTGTGAAGTTCACTTTATGTTGTATTATACTAAACCTTATGTTACTCGTAAAATCTTTTACAAAAAATATTAATTTGTGGCCTCTCATCGAAATTTTTTGGCAACAACAATCACGTTGTATTACGAGTAAATACGATTATTATTAGTCCACATTTGAACCGAACGGTGAAGCTGTAACTTAAATATCTTGATAGTTTATTAGAGAACTAGGGATGTGAAAACGTTTCCATGTTTCGAAACGGGTCTTAAAGAACTAAACAAAGTTTCATAACACGTATAAAAACTTTGAAAAATATCCTCGAACCACAAATCAAATCACCATATTCGAAGAACGTTACTCTTAACTTATACACATACTTTTACAATAACAACGGAACACGCATAAAACATTCGTAGGGAGAAAAACTTTCTCACCGCAGCCACGGAAGTAAGGTTAGATAAGAGGAAACTGAGAAGATTGTATATAACTTTCGGTAGATGTGAAATGAGATTTTATACGTATTACGTATAACATATGTAATTTTACTTATTTATTTAAAAACATTTATTGTACCCATGGCCATGGTGAGATGATGTGGTAGATGGCAAAGGACACCCAAACAAAAAGTTCCTGATAATTAATACAATTTATAAAATTATTTCTAATTTTATAGGAAATGCGTCGTATTTGTCTGAAACTAGAAAGGCATTCCCGAATAATATAGTTTACAATAATATTACAGTGTTCCAAAATGCAATACTTTTAACAAATATTAGTACTCATTATGCTTGTTGGTAAAAATTTTTGATATAAAGGCGCGGCAAGTCTGGGAACATTCGGGCTACTAGCTTATTCAGTATTTGAAGCAAACTTGAGCTTATTTACGCCGTTCTTTCCGTTGATCCCTGTTTAGACTTTTAATTTGATGGAATTAAATCTAGTCGATTTTCATTTTTCAAAAATTATTCACTGACTTTGTTAAATTACTGCGAACATTTTTACTTCACTACTAAACTGTTCCTAAACAGTTTTTTAGCCTTATGAAAAAACTTACCAAAATACATCACTTGTTTAAGCTATGTACATTTTTATTAGAATGACTAATAAACCCCAAAATTACCACACCCGTAGTGTGAGAATAAAGATTTAGAAAACGCAATAAATACTAAAGTAAGTACTTACAAGGAAAACAAAATCCATAAAGGATCTAACCACATCCTTGAGCAACTTAGCCAACTAACATTATTAACTACGAAGTTGTAGCCTAATCTTACCAGAGTTTAGCAGTTTGTTATTATAGACAAACCCAATATATGGCACAAGCCATAAATTGTCCTTATGATATGACACCAGTGATATTATTGACCTATAACTCCCACGAACAAACATTATCTACTAGTAGAGCTTATGGTCGACACTTGCGTAGAACCCATTAGATTTAATGCCGCTTACGGAACAGATTGCACAAAGCACGCACATAAACTAATTAGTAAAGTGACATTGTAATTATTTTATTTCATTTAAGAAGTAGCAAATGAGGATTTATTGTAATTATAGAATATCTGTAATATTACTGTCGTAGAAACATCTGCTAAGTTTTAAGTCTAATCCTGAGTTTTTAAGATTTTTTCCTTCCTTGTATTATAAGTTTTATCAAATATTTTCATAGTTAAATCAGGAATAAAAAATAAGTAAGTAGCAGTTTACAATTATTAAGCAGTGTTAATATAATATATTGGGTACATGTTTATGAACCTATAGAATTTAAATCTTTGTGTGTACCTACATACTGACAAATAAAATGATAGATTTTAGTCGTAATTAACACGTAGTGTAATTATATACCATTTATATACTTTAAGGTCATTGAAATGATGGCGTTCCTCTTCATCCCTTCACTTCATTACTCTCTTGTTTAAATTACATGTAATAACTCTTGTGTTCTGTATTATCTGCTACCGACATGTTCCTTACTGGCTTCTATAGCACATTGCGTGGAAGCCATTAGGTTTGATGTTATTCGTAAAACAGACTACTTTCATTTGATGCTCGAAGAAATTGCAAAAAATAAGACTGTTGGCTTTTAGTTACATTGGTGCGTAGAAGCGTACTGACCCTTTTAACATTGAATGTTTATGGCCATATAGATATGTGGTGAATATTGTATAGATTCAAAAGTTCTTAAGAGTAGTGAACATACGAGTACCTATAGTAAGGATGCATGGGCCTGTTCCCCGTAGTAGATAAAAGTTAAGATATTTGAAGAACTTATAAATAGATTGACGACCTCTGTGGTGTAGTGGTTACCACGCCAGTCCACCATTCGAAGGGTCTCGGGTTCGATCCCCGGTGGGGCGTAAAATTAAATGATGAATTTAGATTTCTGTTCCCGGTCTGGTAGACTAGTCCCGTAGACTGGTAAAACTGCAACCATAAACATTACAACTTGCACTAAAGAATAAAATGGAGAAGTTTGAATAGTCTCGAATTTATTAGTGTTATACGATTAGTAAAATTGTGTCAGGACACCGGGCTAGACTGGACACACGGCCTAAAAAAAATATGGCAGTGTAGTTAAATCATTCATTCAAATTGAACTGCACCCTGTACAATATTTGCGATGACTCCACGAATACGCCGCTGCGGTTGCCTCACTTATTCACCGGGTATTTTGTAAAATTACTGCTGAAGATCACACGACCGCGTCCCGCTGGTCACTCTTAAATTCTTGAGCTGAATTTGGGTGAAATAACTTGCGCGGTTTTACTACAACGTTCACCATAGGGATTTTCGGTGTAGCCAAATTCCTTCACGAAGCCGGTAATTTGGTTACGTTGTGTTTAATAGCAGTTCCTAATTTTTCCATCTTCAAAAAGGAGGAAGTTCTGTGTAAAAAAAAATACATGCAGCCGAGTATGTATTTTTTTAATAGATAAATTACGTACCTACCTGAAAAAAAACTAGTCTTCGCTTCTGCATATTTCTTAACACTCCTTTTTCATTTTTCACAAGTACTGTTTGGTACGAATTTGATACCCATATATTTCGTATGTTCCTTTGGAATTGAGGTTAAATTAACAATGTAAAATCCCAGTATACCCACACTTAAAAAATTATCATCTGTACTTAGTATGGTAGCTTCTCAAGTGTTTTACTGACATTACGTCCGTTCATTTTAAACGTCTATGATCTGTAAGTTAATAAAAAAAAATTCAACTATTCCTGCTCTTAATTTCGCGTATGCTCTACGAAGCGTGTGCAAACCGCAAATTCAATTGGTTGATTGATTGTTTACAATCACCGACATTTATTTAACCAAACATTATTAATGTGCAGCTGTGCAGGCGAGCGGTTGACCGGAGCGAGTAATATTTCTCGGTTGAACGAATGTCGGAGCAGCCGTGGCCGTGGTGGCTATGATGTATGTACTCGTAGATACCTACTCATATATATATATAGCAAGTACTTAACTGTATACTTATTTTACATACTTTTCTAACACATACTTAATGAAAATTTGCATATTTAAGACTTACATGGTTTCCTCATGGATGCCATTGTCAGAACTGGATCAAATTTTAATGGGACTTTTGACACCAGCTTTCAAATAAAAAAGAGTCATAATCCAGTCGAAAGTTATGAGGTAAGAAACAAAAAAAATGCAGTCGAATTAAGAACCTCCTACTTTTTTTAAGTCGGCTGAAAATTATTAAAACCACTTCTCGCTTGTTAATAATTTTATTGTTTAATGTTTTATCGTTAAAGTATTTATGAAAGTACTTATCAAAGTTTCAAGTTGACTAAGCCGAGCGATATATGTTTCACGCTCCAACGAACAGGGCGAGGTCGTCGTTGCTTCACCACGTTAGGTATACACTTTAAGATGTGTCGCAGCTTTTGGAAAATTAGAAAGGTGAACCCTATTTATATTCTAGCCGATAAGCAGCAGAATAAGAAAGTGCGTGTCAATTTTCGTTCTATTGTTTTGTAAATCCAAACATGTACCTACCTAGTTTTGCCGTTTTGTTACTACAAAAACTATTGTATGAGTATTTAACAAGAATGTAATGAATTTGGTCAATGATAGTCGCGTCAGAAAGAAATTTCTGGGTACTGCTTTCATCATCGCATCTTTGTTTTAGTGAAATACCAAAACTTGATCCTTGCCCTTTTATGACTGTTGACGAAAGATTTTTGCTGAGGAATAAGTATCCGTTTTATATGATACCCATATATTCGAGTGGAGTAGGTATAGCTTTTCTTTATTTACGACATTTGATAGCTCGCTCTCAATCTCTGTCACTGGTCACTTAGTTATAGAGACTTTACACAACATGGGTAGCTAGGAGTTTAGTACCTATGCTACAATTTTTGCTCCACCAATCCGCATTGGAGCAGCGTGGTGGAGTATGCTCCAGGCTTTCCCCGGCTTTGGGGAGAGACTCGTGTCCAGCAGTGGGACATAAAAAAAGGGTTGAAGGCTACAATTTTTAAATTTTTTAGTACCAATGCTAAGTTATAGGTATTATCTAGTGCATCTAATGTAGTTCCTAACGATACTATTCATTCATGTTATTTGCCTAGTAGGTGGCTGACCTACAATAAACGAAAAGTTACGAATTGTATTTGAAAAACACACAAAACCATTTGACATGATGCGAAGGGAGCGAACATGAAACAACTGCTATTTATATTTTGCCTCTCCATCGATCTCATTTTATTTTGTTGCCGGGGGACCTTTTTGAATAGGTAATGTGGCGTATAAATTTCTCTTGTCCCTCGAGAGTCGGCGGCCCCGGTGACTCTCAGTTAAAAGGTGCTACGAATTAATTTTACCTGACATCAAGGACGCCACCGACTGAATATGTTGACACATAATGAGGCACCTCCGAATGCTTATTTAGGGTCGGCATAAAAATTATTATAGTGGAAATTCGTATAAGGGTAGAGGAATGAGGACAGTTTCCTAGGATTATTTATCTGGGTTAATCGTTATCGTTACATGGTGGGTATCTATAGAATATATCTAAATCAAATTATAATCGGTTGGTCTATTATGATGTGAACATTCGTTCATTTTGTCCAAAGTTATAAGAGAAAGATACAATCGCTTTCGTAGTGGTAAACTTTGAGTTGAAGAGTGAATCGGAAGACTAACAAGTAAATAACGATGGAATAAATTTAATGCTGCAGTGGAAGTTGATTTGTATCAGCTTGATGCGAACCTAGCGGAACAAGGAATTAGTGGCATGGATTGATGTTAGTATACCCACCAACTTTACTCATTTGTATGAAATCGGTAAGATAAAAAAAATGAAAATTGTTTTACTTTTCCAAGCAAGTTGGGGCAAATCTCTTCGGAATCATTAATTTCGCAACTCGAGCTATACTCAGGTGCTAATGTCTTTGACTAATTAAATTAAATCTCGGCGAACGCGTTCCTCGGTTAGCTACAGCGAGGGTTTCACTCCATTTTTATATTCTAATTTAGAAAATATAATGAAAAAATATGATTAAAACCACATTATAAAGTTTTTGTTAATGCTTTTATCTGTAAAAGTAAATTATTATATTAAAAGTATAATAAATAAGCATGCAGGATTATTACAGGAGCTTAGACCAACCCGTATCAAATCTTTTTATTAGCGAAGTCCTGTCTAAGACACAGTAAGTTTGTAAATGCATATTAGAATAGAATAATTGATTTATGAAAATACTGCCGATGGACTCCATTTTATCGGGCTTATAGAGGTCATTAAATTAGAATTTAAAGCGTATCGGCGGGCAAGAACTAATAATATTTATTTATAAAGACGACACGCCTGCAAGTTATCAATTTTTAAAAGTTATTAATTGCACCAAACTTAATGAACGCACGTTAAGCACAGCTTTTGAGGGAAACTTTGTCCAAGTTGTGCACTGAATGGAAACTCCATTATATGGCTATTGTTCCCCCACAGTGACTGCGGGCGTGTGCTGCCAGCCGAAACTTCACCTCATAAATATCTTAACATTCTTCATGCCGCAGTCCAAACTTAGTCAGGAACTTGCTTTAATGCCGACGAGGAAAGAATCAATACGAGCAAAGCTTTTATTTACTTAATTATATAGTATATTTACTGTATATTTTATTTTATTCTTTCTCGTTATAGTTATTTTTATATAGCTTAGTTTCTAGCCCTATACTACTACGCGGACCATGACATGGTTCTTCAAAAATAGAGTTAAAAAAACTCCTATAAAGCCGGCAATGCATTGGTGACCACCTGTCCATGTTCACGCTGGCCCGTTTACCTATTAGGCTTATATTATAGGTTGAGTGGTAGAGAATGCCGTCTAGCGTTAAGTCTACCTTTTGTACCCTTTGTTTAAGATTTTACAATAAATTTTAAATAAATATATATAATGATTTAGCGTTTAGAATAATAACTAATAAGTTATACACATCGTCATCCGGCTGGTAGTGTGACAAGCGTCGTAATTTAACACCGCAATTTTAAATTACGCAAGCTCCGCGCTCCCAGCTACCCGAGCTTGAATAATTCAATTATCAAGTGTAGCTCTACTCGCTCGCTCCTACTCGTACTAAATCCAATCAAAACTCCCATGAAAATCTCTTCATTATACTTACATTCATTACATCATATTAAGCCAGTGATAGTAGGTACCTACTGGTTTAAATTTTGGCATCTTTAATGTTCTTCCACCTTAACAGTCAACTGGTACCTACACTGTCTCTTCTATCTTTATATTTTAAATATTATTTATGAAACTTGACCTTAAACCTAACCTTCGTATTATTTAGGATTGATCAAGGATCAAGGAAACCTGTGTTAACGAAAGAATTATCTATTGAAGTAGAAAATACGTTTCATTCAAGTATCATAATACAAACATGAAATGAAATTTTTTTATCACTACGTGTATATACATACGAGTATAAATAAAATAGAGTATTGTACAATTATATAACTTTGCGCAACTGAAGCGCGCATAGCCCCACTGGTAGTGTGAATCGCAAGCGATCACATTGTTAAGCAACGTCGGGCGCGACTCGGATGGGTGACCGCTAGTGGTAAATTTCATGCGCGCTTCCGTGTTTCGGAGGGCACGTTAAGCCGTCGGTCCCGGTTGTTATCGAGAGATAATTAACAGTCGTTAAACCTGGTCGGAGGCCCTTTGGGCGGTTTGACAACATCCGACACGGGTTGGCCACTAACCCGTA
>DWAV01000947.1:0-15487 GCA_018231305.1 Noctuana lactifera
GTCGTTTACATTTTCGACACGTCTAATGAATTTCTTTTCGTGCACAGGGGTCTACTTTCCGCGCACGTTTTGGCATGCGAACTACGCGATACAGTTCCAATTCTGAACTGGTACAATGATGAACTTCTCATAATGGCAGAGAACTTAGGACAAAGACTCCTCCCGGCCTTCAACACCACGACGGGCATCCCGCATGGGCGGGTAAGTAGTAACGAAAATGTTGAACTACAGTGATGCAATGTAATAATAATAATTATTCTAACGGCCATTTTAATAATCCGATATTAGGTACCTGAAGAAATAAATTTCTAGCAACCACTCTATTATTTTTGGTAGTTAACTTTTTAATGGTCGGTAGATAATGAATTTCGAATAGAAGCTCCAATTTTTGTGTGAAGAGCAATAATGCAAGTGACCCGCGCCTTGGCGGTCTTCTTGATACCGTTTGAAACAATTTGGAGACGACATTTCTAGGCATGTTAAGATCAAGTAAAAACACTTTCTCAGCGACAAGGGTTTTGAGATAATATACCCAAGCTCGCGAAGTAGCTTACAGGGCCAGTGAGAGCTGGAAAAAGAGGGAAGAGTTCATGTTTGTAATCGAAAAACCCATTAAAAAACAGATAAACCTCCGCCATGGTATGGACGATTTGAAACAAAACAGGGAAACATGCACCGCTTGCGCGGGCACTATAATTTTAGAATTTGCGGCACTGTCCCGACTCACAGGAAACCCAGTCTACGAGCAGAAAGCCACAAAAACAATGGATCGGCTGTGGAAGACACGGCACAGGTAGGTGGGGCCGTGGTTCTACGATAATCCTTATTAACTCTGTTCATACTTTTAATACTCCTCGAACAATGACATTAGCTTCAATATTTCAGATGTTTATCTGAACTTGTACTGCCATCTCTTGAAACTGTGTTCTGTATTTTTGAAGTTGCGGTGCTTTAGGCGCTTTTGGGACAACAGATTATTTAGTGTATTTTATCATACTCTTTGATGTTTGTTGAAAATGTAACACATAATTTGCCATCCAGTACAAGACAAAATTAAGTAATAAAAATACCGAAGATTTTAAATAACCTACCTACCTATTAAATAACCTACCTCTGTGACGATATTTTTTTAACCGCTTTAACTTTCACCATCACATAATGTGACAAAATAAATATATAATATGTACTTGCTCATATCGACGCTGAATTAACTTTACTTTGCCAGAAATGTTTGACATGTTTCTATTTGACATAAATCTGAACATTAAATTGATTCGGCGTCCACTTGGATTATACGATCCAAAAATATATTAAATCGATGTTGTGTTGAATAATTATTCTATTTATTAGTTGTGTACACGCAATTCCGCTTTTGCTTACCCTATATGACTTAAATGTAATTTTATTTCATTGAAGCTTTGTTGTTTTTTGGTAGATTTCGAAATTATTTTTTGACAAAAGGCATTTGAAAATGTCCAGGAAATATATGTTTCGAAATCTATCTCGTTTGCTTTCCATTGTTAGAGCTTAATATTGTATCCAAGTAAAGGACAATGGCCAAAAATATGTGGGGTTATAATTGGTTTCGACTAAAATATACCATAATAGTTTGAAACTAAAATCGGGACATCGTTAGTGACTGAATCTTGAAATAATTCTAAAGCCATTGTATTTTATTTCAGTATTTAGAATTAATATCGAGAAACATCTAGATAAAACATTATCATGCTTTGCCGATGAAAACACAACACGATAATTTCTTGGCGGGTTCAGTTTATAAAGCGTTCGATACATCGGGTGCATTTAGAGCATCTCTATATTATGTGCACAAAGGGTTCACAGAGCCAATTTGACCATTGTCCTTTCCGTAGGACATCCGACCTCATGGGAACGACAATTGACGTACAGTCGGGTGACTGGGTGCGCAAGGATTCTGGCGTTGGAGCTGGAATCGACTCCTACTACGAGTATTGTTTGAAGGCGTACATACTTCTTGGCGATAATAAATATTTGAAACGTTTCAACCGCCATTATAACGCGATAAAGAAGTACATCAGCCGCGGCCCGCTTATGTTAGCCGTGTATATGCATCGGTGAGGAAACTTTAGTTACTGGGGAGCTCCAGAAGGAAGCCGTTACATGCTTTGAAATAACTTATTAGATTTAATTTGATTCATATTATTTAACAAACAATAATTGTTTTTTCGAAAAGTTAACAAATAAATTACCGTCGCAATGCTTTAAATAAACACAAAACGTATGGAGATGTTGCGCTCTGGTAGTTCATTAAGAGTTCATTTGACTAGCTAAGTCAACTACGCTATTGTCAACAGCCCGCATTTGCAGTCTCGAAACTTCATGGATGCCCTTTTAGCGTTCTGGCCAGGTGTTCAGGTTATGATGGGAGATGTTCGTCCGGCGGTTGAAACGCATGAAATGCTCTATCAAGTCATGCAACGTCACACTTTTATCCCGGAGGCGTTCACTTCCGATTTTCAGGTATGCGACGTTTTTTAGGGGGAATGGGGTTTCCCTACATCTATCGACGTGGAACTAGCAGAGTTCGTACCTTTTAGTATTACACGATTAGCAGTCGCGAAGGATGTTTAGAAGTCGTGATTGTGATCGTCAAATTGGTTTTGAAGCCAAATAGCATTTACGTGATCGTAGCTCGATTTTCAATAATTTCAATTCCTCCGCGCCTTTCATCCTGTTCTGGTGGAACCGAGTCGGACGACGTCGTTTTTACAATGGAATCGTCGACTTAAATATTTTTCGGTACAACTCAAGCCGGGCCCACGTCGATATATGTGGGACGAGTCTGTCCATGTTGAAGAGAGTAGCAAACGTCCAAGCCGATGTCGGTCTACGAAACCGTGTCTTTCAACTATGACAGCTTGCAAACATTTTTGGGCGTTGACATGCTAAAATACGGCGAAATCTGAATTACCTACTCTATTTGTAATTGAACAGCTAAATAACAATTTTCATTACGCATGCTTCAACAAACGCCATTGATATTATTATTCACAGATTTTCCCCTTATTTGTCACAGATGGGGATTTATTTTATCAGTAATGTTGAAAAATGTATTTGTTTATTTCTAACGAATAAGTTTAAATATCATTAATAGTGTTTGACTCAAAATTGATAGATATTCAAACAAACTTTGACCCCCTGGAGGGTTTATTTCTCAAATAAGTTGAAACACGTATTAATTCGTAACCTAACATGTAAATAACGATTTTCATAGAATTTTTTCAAATTTTCTTAGTAAATTTTACCCCTTAATTGATCCCCTTGGGAAGGAATATCAAAAACTCCGTAAGTGATGGATGCTTACGTCATAAAAGAGACCTAAGTTTTAATTTCACGTTGCTAGTTTCGGCTGCGCTTTGATGAGTCATTCAACAAACATCATTAATGACATGATTTTGGAATAAGCTCCCGTCTGAAGTGTTCATAACATTGGATTAAGACTTAAGATGTTTCCTGAATAGAGATTTGTAGAGATAGAAACTCATAGCTACAGTCTACAACCAAATCTGTCGTAGTTGAAGGACACGTTACCTCCATACTTGGTACTTCTTTTGAAAAACAGCTGTGCCAACATTAGGTATATTGTCCTATTTGCGGAATGGCCATCTATGTCGAATTCAAATACCAATCGACCTGCATGTCCGTTTGCAATCTCCAATTAGGAACATTAGTTGGACGGCTGCAGAACGGGTATCCTAGAAATTGTGTTAACGTTTACACCAGGTGCATTGGGGGCAGCATCCTCTACGGCCGGAGTTCCTGGAGTCGACATACTTCCTCCATAGAGCGACTGGGGACGACCACTATTTGCGAGTCGGTCGCGATATCCTCAGGGCATTGCAGCAGCACACACGCGTGCCTTGCGGTTACGCTGCTGTCAATGACGTCAGGACCCGCGTTCACGAGGATCGCATGGATTCTTTCGTGTTAGCTGAAACCTTTAAATACCTTTTCATGCTGTTCAGCGATGACAAAGATCTGCCGGTGAACATTGAAAGGTATATTATGACCACCGAGGCGCACTTCTTGCCGCTGTCGCTGGGTTACGTAAAACGGAACGCGACCACTCGTTTCGTTTTTGACGACGAAGACGACGACAAATCAAGGAGGTCAGATGTTTTCGATTATATTATTTATGCATTTTATTTTATGTTGTCAGTATTTTTTGTAGCGCGGATTTGTCACGCACTTGGGCTTATGTAAGCGGGCATTAGACATGATAAGTAAATAATTTTGCATACGTTTTTTTATAGAGACGATTTGTGAAGATATCATTTAAAATATTATTAGGAAACAGTGAGCGCTTGCGAGGCCCAAATGCGTGATGATATGAGCTCTATTTTAGAAACGCTTTTAGCGGGTACTTTAGAAATTATTGAATTATAAAGTACCCTCACAACTGCATATTTCCGTAAACAGCCAATTGCGGAATTATAATTATGATTGTGTATTTGTGACATTTGTGTCGCCAAAATTCTTTAGTAGCCAAACATAGCCGGTCCTCGCATCGTTCTCATACTGCAAATATCCAGAGGCTTCGCACACATGCCTGTGCGGTTCAAATATTGCCGTGTGTCGTTGCCAGGACTTGCCCGAGTACTTCGTCGCTTCAGCCGGCGAAAGTACGTGAACCGATGCGTCAGATGGTAGGTGCGACAGCCGCACGACCGCCGGCGCGTCTGCGTCCGATCAATGATCCGCGTCAACTGAACGCTCTCGCGGACATGGGTATATCCGTAATCACGTTGCCCGATGGGCGAGTCCAACTCCTTTACACTACAACAACAGTGAGTAGATTCGATCGGTATTAATACGCGTGTGTGTGTGTGTGTGTGTGTGTCTGACTGTATGTCTGTTTCTCTTTCTCTGTCGGTTAGAGTGTATTTATGTGTGTACGTACGTCGTATTAAGTATATTCGTCCGATAAACGTGTAGGTATGTCCGTGTGTGTGTGTGTGTATTTTGTCTTTTTTTCTCTTACTTCTCTTACTTCTGTCTCGGTGTGAGTGAGTGTATTTCGTGCGTGCTTGCGTTGCGGATTGTTGAACGGAAGGCATCCGCTGACATGGGATTATTCTTACCTATACATATACCTACCTGTACTGGCCCTTGACTGGTTCAGATTATTTGTAAACTAAGACTATTAGTTTATATACCAAAAGATTTAAATCGATGGACATGTCGACCTGTCTTTAATTGTGTTAGTTTTGTGTAAGGGTATGTCTACCAACATAATTGTGAACGTTTGTCTCCCTTTCCTTTGTGTGTATAATGTGATATTTGAATAATTAGTAGGTTAATGAATAACGTAGTTGGTGCAATTTTCAAACACACGCACGCACGCGTGCACACACACACACACACACACACATCGGTTTCCGAATACCATCTGTAACTTAGTCTCTAAAATTAAGCGCTTTAGCTTGCATATGCATGCTGTAGCATGTATGCTCAGTGTACACCATTTCGTCACAGAAGCATATCAAATATTTTAAAAATTAAGTATGTGTACTACCTTCTATTGTTATCTATGTGAATTTTTAATTAAGAAATCGAATTCACTATAGGTATGATAATAATTTGGTAATATGATGAATCAATATTTTTCTTTTTTTTCTTTCATCCTTTTAATACCTAGGAGTTCTCTTTCATTACAGAACCATCTACGCAATGAGCTTTATTTTGCTCTCAACAACTAGATTACCGATTAAGTTTGTACTTACTTGGCCATAGAAGTAGCTTAGGATATTCCTTCATAGTAAGCGCGATTACACATAGTGACGCCCTGGGAGGCTATTCCCGCCAAAGTCTAAATACTCATAGTAATTTTTTCCTTTGCAGGCACGATCTGCCAACGAGGCCGCTGAAGGTTTGACCTTCATGCGCGAAATGTCGAGGTGGAACAGCCTCAGCGAAGCGGACAATGGTGTCAACCTCGTCACCGTCCAATTCCATACCACCGTACTGGACGCGGGGCCCGCACACTTCGGCAAAGAAATACTCGGAGACACCGTCTACAAAGGCACCGCGGTATTGGTCGACCCACCGGACGCGTGTACAGAAATTGCGAACAGGGCTCTAGTTACCCATCATTTAATCGGCATTGCCTTTCGCGGGCAATGCACCTTTAGCCAGAAAGTGCGTCATATGCAACTGGCAGGCATTCGGCTCGCCCTAATCATCGACAGCACCCCCGGAACCAGCGCTGACGAGTCTGTGCTGTTCGCGATGTCCAATGACGGGAAGGAAGCGGTCGATGTGGTCATCCCGTCGGCGTTCCTCTACTCGCGTGAAGGACAGGCTTTGCTCGATGCCTTGAAGAATGAACCAGAGCTGATGCTCACCGTCGCTGAGAAGGGACGATTTCAGCGAATTACCTGCGCGGAAGGCCGTCAACCGGCAGCGGAACGTGAATCTTTCGACAATCTAAAAACTGTTTTAAGTAACTATGTAACTCAATTCGAATTGTCGATGTCCACAAATAAGGCTCCCATTCCACAACACCACTATCCAAGGTTGGTTTACCGCGACGCTAGCCTCGGCGAACCCTCTGACCTCCCCCGGATACCTTATAATGAGATCAGTGCGGAGATTCCTCTTGGTAAAGAAGATGCCGAGGATTCAGGCCAGAGTGTCGAAGTAGAGGAAGTAGAGGAGAACAAGGAAACAGGGGATGAAGACGAAAAGGACACTGATAGCATTGACAGTCAACTCTCCCAAGAGGGAGAATACTCTGATGAAAGTTCCGATGACATGCAGTTGGTGGGTCGAATTTCTGATGCTATCAATGGCACCGGTTTTCAGGAAGCACCTGAAGGTGAACAGGATAAAAAGACAGTGACTGAAGGTCCAAACAGCCGCAATGAACTGAGTGATGCAAAGTATAGTCAAGACCGTTTCACGGTAACACGCAACAAGAAATTCAGTGTGACTGAATATTGCGTGGAACCGGAGGAGCCTATAGTAGAGCTAAAGGGTAACAACTTAAATTTTGAAAGGAGTACGGCGTTTTTGAAGTATTATGAAAAATACGCGGAAGGTGAGAATTCTGTTTTTTTTTATCGCTAGTGTGCGACTGAATATTCGTCTTATACAAAAATTATTCAATAATAAAATCATTGTAATTTGCCTGCTCCAATGCGGATAAAAATCAAATTTTAAACTTAAAAAGCTGCATCCAAATTACTTCGTCTTGACAACGGCAACAGTTAGACGTAAACGAAATATTCACATAACTTTTAGTTATATAATAATAGTAATATAATTACATAAATAAAAATAGAACAAATAATTAAGTACGGGCTCCCATACGGCATATATGATTTTTTTGCCGCTGTTATAGATGTACGGAACACTTCGCGCGCGAGTCCGACGCGCACTTCCTGTTTTTTCATTTGTTTCAAGAAAATGTTGTATTACAGAACGCCGTCTGTTGCCTGCCGCACACTGTCCGCTGCCGCAACCGGCCAATGTTTATGACGACGACACTTCCGTCGAAGAGGATCTGCCGGACGACGACATGACCAACGAGTCAAATTGAACTACAGCGCGTCGACCGAATATAACAGACACGTCGACGAGTAACTCAAGCTCAAAAATTACCCAACGTTAAATAAAACCGAATGGGGTATTTGACACTACTCAAAATTAATTCTAAAAGATTATTTATATAAATGTGAATGACAGTAAAAAAAATCTACAATTTTTATTTATTTACATTGTTTGATTAGGTACTTCTATTTTTCATATTTCCTTTGAATCGATAAAAAATCTGTCAATTGACTAGTGAAATGACGACGTCATAACGTGTATTGGTCATACAAAATGTATGAAGGACTCGCATTTTCACAGCTCAATAAAAGTATCTCATTTGACTCGCTTGTCATTGTCAAATACCTCATTGAAAAGTTACACCGCACACCGCACGAGCAGTCTGTATTCGAAGGACATCGGCATTTCGAAAAACACTCATTTTTACTTGAAGTAATACATATCGAGAGAATTCTTACGTTTTTGTGTGTGATTCACATTTCGAACTTTGGGCAGGGGACAATTGTATCGCTTTGGTTCCAATATAACTAGGTTATAACTGCTTCGCAACGCTTCTTGATATAGTGTAGCAAATGGTTATATACCTATCATACGTTGTAATCTCGCATCGATTCGAAGTAGTTTTAACCTAGTTTAGTGGAAGGAATGATTTTACAATAAATTCTTTGTAAATAGTAAAACTCAAAATTCACGATATTATGTTTGTCACGGTAAATTCGGCATGAGAATTGTAAATTTTGAAGTATGGGTAAGAACGAAAACATGTTATAAATTATATAAGAACTGTACAAGATATTTCGAACATCATTTTGTCTGTTATGTAGCCATTGATATACTAAAAAAACCCAGATTGATATTATTACTTTCATGTTTTAAAGTGTCCTCGGTAATTCGAAGATAACCTTTGAATTCGGTATTGTCAGTTGCAAAGTCGAACCTTAAACAGTCTAGTACATAAAGCACATTTTTGAGTGTATTTAATGAACGATGTGTAACGATTAACACTTTCTGAACGAACATTTCGGCATATTTGACTTTATCTTGATCTTTATCGAGGACGTTTAAGAACATTTTGAATCTTGGTTTATTTAATATCTCAATGTATGTGGTCCAATAATTACGACGGAACGTGTACATACGAATCGTATCTAATAATATTTTCAAGAACCATCCTTTAGTGATACGGTTAAATGTAAATATGTGTTAAGGATAAGTAAGGTTTTTAATAATAATTTTGGGACAATTTTTTTTAAAAGACTTTCCAGTTTAGCCTCGAACTTTTAGAACATTTAGACACTTACACGGAAACTTTAATATTGAAAATAGTGTTTTCACTTATTTGGATAAGTACATACTTTGTTTATTTAAAAAAGTGGTACCTACTTTGTTTATTTAAAAAAAGGGTGCAGACATGGATGGCTACGGAAATAGAAACCAAATTTTCAAAAATTTTCAAGTGTTAAAAATAATTCAATCCCTCGAAGAAAATATCTACATAATAATTATGTAATAGGTACGGTCGTCGAAAGAAACCGTCACTGGTACTTAAATTTTCTATTTTAATTGGATATTTTATAGTTATGGAGCTATCAATTAATATTATCAGTGTTTTATGTAGTTTTTATATATATATTACCTTTTCTATCTACGTATTCTATATCTATTCTATCATAATTAAAATTTGGTTTTCAAATTTTTTAATTCGTAATGATTCCTATTTTAAATTTTACATAAAAGAATATTCATTATAATTATGTTTATGTATGTGTAAATTTTGAAATAGTTTTAATTTTTTTTCGAATATAGATAAACTTTCATGATGTACCTGTGACATCGTGAAATCTATAAAAGATTATTAAATAAACATAATTAATTTGTTTGAGTCATTCAACGTTTCTTTCCACGACTGTTGATTGATGTTTAGTTTAATATGAATCGGTAAATGTATTAATTATATCTCAATGTTGCATGTTTATTATGTACTAATAGGTAAGTCATTTTGTAGTGGTCGCCAGTAATTTCTTACGGGATGGGGTTAATTGAGTACATGCACCGCATGCACGCATTAAAAAATTAATCGCATATGGAGGAATTTAACTCCCACTGCACCATTCAGTGCCAAATACAAAGTAGGAGTTCTATAATATTAACGTACACCGGCTTTTTTCGTTGGCGCCAACCTTGGCCCCAACGCCTGTCGTCCAACGAGTGGATCTAGTTTTCACATTGTAATGACACCGTTGGACCACCTTCGTGGCCGTATTAATTGGTGGCGTAAGCAAATGGTGACCACTTCTTTTGAATATGGCATTTTACCAATATGATTATTATGTATTTAGTCCATTTTTAGACTTATTAATATACCTACACAAACTTATGTGATTTATCGGTGTCGCTTTCGTATTCTTTTGCTGTTGTAGACAAATGAAAGGATTTCATTTAAATTAATTGGTAATTAATTATACGTATTATGTAAGTACCTACCGACAATTTTGTGGTAATGTCTTAGTAATTTAATCATTTATGTAACGAAGCATTGGAAACGCGCATAAAGCGTCCAGTAAGTTTTAGTATGTGTATTTAATGTTCTCAATGTTAAACGATCAGTAATGTCAATGTCATTTTAATAATAATATGGAATATAAATGTATTGGCTTCAAATTGTATGCTTTGCAAACATTGGAGATGTGTTTATTTTCTGTGTAATATTATTATGAATATACAATATCAATAAATATGTGTGTGGTGACACAAAATTGTCCCAAACTTTGTTGTTTTTTATTTTATAACCCCCTGACTTCTACACTGTAGTTCGCTAGGGATCCATGCAATGGGATGCCGTGATATGCAAGTAGTAGGCTAACCATATTTTGCTACACGCCAGGATTAGGGATGTTACTAGAGAAACACTTATATTGATCAAATAAACATTTATTAAGCACAAACATTAACAAAAATTAAAAGCATAGCACCTATTAATCCGTTGGACATAACTTAAAACAGTTTTTTTGTATAATCGTGCAAGTAATTAAATGTGAATTTTTTGAGAAGTCTTGACAATCCTATTGATAACTACAACTTTTTTTTAAATATTATTTCTAGTGGCTGATTAAATGGTTCATTTCACAGTAATATATTAAGCAAAACTTAAATCTAATTATGGACTTCAATTTATGATTAAGAGTATTAAAATTTAGGGTTGAAAAAATCTCTCCCGATATGACATACGTAAATATGACTGCGAGTATTGATCTTAATAATTCACATATTTGAACTGGCAACATATTTATTATTATAATTATAATACTTAATAACAATCTACCACAATAAAATAATGTCCGTAGGGTTCTATCGAGACTTACAGGGTTAAGCAAAAACTATAATAAAGTTACAGTTTTTGGTAATTATAATAATTAGTGTCTAATTAATGCTATTATTAATAGCCAATCTCAAATATTACGGTAAAGCCTTTCTTTGGCTAAGCAGATGGCACAGATTTAGAAATAAGTATGATTTGCTACAATTTAAATGGCTTGATGTGAAAAGAGATTTGAACTAAAAATCGATCCTTATATTAAAAGTAGGTTATAAAATTAAAATCAAAGAAGCTAGAAATATTTAAAAACCTAATATACAAAGTAATCACCTGGGCAAAGTTGTAAAGATTATAAATATATTTTTCTGCCATTCCGAACAACTATATAAGGATACTACATTTTTATTTATTTTGTAGATATATATTGTATTTAAATGTATATATTATTATATTATATAGGTACCTAAATATTTTCATTAGTGTATAAAGAAATTAAAGTTTACAATAAAAGTAGATTAAATAGAGAGAAAAGCTTTAAAAACTTGTAAGTGTATAACTTAAATAAATCCAACTTAAAACTAAATTACAATAACTAAAACATATTATTTTAAATTAACAAACAGTAAATTTATTTGTAAGCTTGTATTTATCATAAAGATAAAATAATATTAACCAAAACTTAGGTCATAATATAATGTCATAAGGCATTATAAAAATTATGGTGCAAAAAAACTATAACGTAATAAGTAAATCTAACTGACCTATTACTAGGTAAGTATTGTTATGCTTTCATGAAATGATTCCTATAACACAAAAATTAAAAACGGATTTTATAATTATGATAACACAAGACCATATTGTTAATCCTGAAAATTTGAGAAAAGTAAAATTTATTTAAATACACATCCACATCAAACAATCGAGAAAATATTAACGCACGCAATTCGTAACACGAAAATAAGAAAGGTATCTAAATTATTATTAATTTAATCAACAATATAATATATTTAACATTTATCATTATTGTAAATATAGAAATTGTAAAAATAAATGTAATTGCAAATTAAATAGGTAGTAAAAAAATTAATTTATGATTAAACGTGAAATAGTCAATCTATGGTAATGTTAATAAACCTCTATGAAAGTTAAAAAACATAGTGTCAAATATTAAAACTTTATATACTATCCTGTCTAATAATTTTGATATGTACTGTTTACTTTTTAATAGTCTATAATAATATGGGTATAGAAAGTAGAAAATAATAGGTGCAATAATCATTTTCGAAGTTTCACCGCAGCACTCCAAAATTGCAATTCACAATAGTTTTAATAAAATTTTCAACCCTATATTATAAGTCATAAAATACATATTTATATATAAGAATAATTATTAATTATTATTAATTAAGGCTCACATTAGCACATTCCAATTTCAAAACAGAATAATACTAGGGGTCGACAGTTTCTCAAGAATTTACACAAAAATATATTATAGGCACGTACATAGTAGAGTTTATTTTTGTATACTTTTATTATTATGATGAAACGGTTCATAGTATAAATACATTTTATAAGTAGCTGTCTGCTCAGACCTGCTGTTCGCAAGGCGAGCCCTGTCAAGACAGTATTTAGGACTCAGGCCGAGGACGAAAGCGAAGACTTGTAAAATGTTCGTGATAGGGCTACATGGCTCTAGCCATGCACAGAACGTGTGCATAATAAAGTGGCATATTTCACACAGAGACTTTTTAATCGCGTAGAAATAAATATATACGTAAGTGCACGGAGGAACTCATTTCTAAATGTGATTTATTAGCTTAGAACATCAAGTGTGTAGATAGGGAGTTTATCTATATACTAAATGATTATTTTGGTTAACAAAATTGATGTTACCCTCTACTTGTGCAATATTAATTTACTTATGCACCATTCCGATTTCATGTTAAGCAACTGAGCACTAAAAGCTATAATATATATTATAGATATAGTAATACTATATAAATACTTTTTATCACACATAGCTATTAATTTATAGTCCCCCCTGTCAATGAGTCATTGGTTATTGGGTTCTATTCCCAGCATGTCGTAGCATGTCAGCATGCAGAAATTTACTTATTTATAGATAATTATAGCTGTATTAGAGCTCATTAAAACTATATTCACAATTACATGTTTACTATTATGAGCTGACATCCATTATAAAAAGTGTGTTTTTCTTTTTTTTTTTCGCAAAATTCAATCTCTTTTCAGCAATTAATTAATAGAACGAATTCAATAATAATATATAAATATATTTTGTAACGTGTAGCGCCATCTGTTTGAAAATGATAAGCTGTAAATATATTACAGTTTTGTTTTTTTTTAATTAAATGTTTTGTAACACATATTGTATAGATTTTTATTCTGTATTCCTTCTTTATGAGAAATTCTAAACTTTGCTTAGTCCTGAGTCTAAGTCTATTATTATTCTAACATCAATAATACATTTCAAAAGCTTCAACACAATACATTTCAATATAATAATTGAAGAAGCATTATTAACTATAACAAATATATTATAAAGTAAGCAAAAATAATTTTAATTAAAACTATTTAAAACACGCTCTAAAACTTTAGTGCTCTATCCACCACAGACTTCGAAATTATTGTAAATTTGTAAATCTGTGGCTCTACGTTTGGCATTCTATTTCGAAGAAATTGTCATTTGTTCATTTATAATTTAAAATTAAGACTCGTACATTGGGTTTTTTAGTCTATAGTATAGACTCTAGTTACGCTTTGGATGAAGTTTTGGTTAAATTATACTATTTTTCATATTATATAAAATGCACAAACTAATATTTTCATTAACTATTAACAAATTGCTCTTTATTGTTGATATTGAGATTACATTATCTGTGAGAAATATTGTTTTAAGTACATAAATTTTTTTCAAATAACAACTATATTATCAATTACATATAGTTTAAGTATATATTTTATATTTAATTAACTTTTAAGTAATCCAACGTGGCATCATGTAATTTTAATTTTAAGTATTATAATTTCAGTACTAGCCAATCTAAGGAAGGTAAAACTCACTATTATCCAATGTTCTAATGACTCTAATCCATTAATCATTAAATATTATTTTATCAGTCTCCAAATTAAGTTAATAATTTTGACCAAACGCCGAGATCATAATAGTAAAATTAAAACTTTGCAAACTAAATGTGTCTAATAATATATTCGTGTAAATAATTATGTATTTAATATAATATGTAATAACTAATCAATAAATATATGATATTATTATAACAAGTTCCTCACATTTTGGACGGTATTCGGTGAAAGGAGATGTTTCGTTTTGGACTAGGTGTTCTACGTGAAAAAATCTCGAGAATTCAAAAAAAATGCCAATAAAATTGTTTAATCGCACAGTTTTTTTGGTTCAAAAATAATTTTAGTCACGCAAACCAGCTTGAGACATGGCGGAGAACGGATTAAGACAGTCTGTGGAGACTAAATAATAAGGATTAAAGAAATGATTGTCATTTGTATTATCTGACAGTCAGCTGTTGTCTGTCCATTAGATTAATCAATCATTTACTGTCTTCAAAGCCCATACATTTTGAAACATCTCCTTTCTGTAATGATTTCAATGAATTTTTACTGCGTTGATTGAAATCTATGGCGTTGCAAAGTTATCAAACTCATTGTGGTCATAGTAAGGAACAGTTATCGGCTGTTTTAACTTTATTGCCCAGTATATTTCGTCGAAGATAATGGTTCAACTGGACAATGCATGCATATGCATACAATTTTGTTGACGAAAAGTTTTTTTTCTAAAACTTAACACGTTTGCAGAGAAATACATACACATCTATTATCTGAATAAAGATACAATTATCTAAAAAATTGAGCCTAAAAGATTAGATTTGATGATTGAATCACTGCGAACTAAATATGACTTCAACCCGTTTTATGTCCCACTGCTGGGCACGGGTCTCTCCCCACAACCGAGGAAGGCCTAGAGCATACTCCACCACGCTGCTCCAATGCGGATTGGTGGTGAAATAAATTTATAACACCAATATTGATAAAGCTCATACATGATTAACAAAGCCATTAAACTTCAATATACTTAGCACACACATTTATATAGAGAAGAAACTAATTATTATTTTAAGAATAAAACACCTACCATTGACATTAACTTCAACATTATCATATAATTCACTAAAACATTTAAGTATAAACTATTTGAAGCTAAAGCATTAAGCTTACTTGCCACCAGTATATTTTCCTCTATAAATTAATCCATTTAAATAAACACATTGTTGGTAAGTTAAAAGAGCAAAATTATATCAGAAACCGGCGAATCTGAACCTAAATACGATACCTAGAGGTCAAAGTTTTCGTAAAAGCAAATTACGTTTCTTTATAGCTAGCCACGTTTAAATTTGTCTGATACTTCAGAATTTTGCGCATAAAGCTAACAGAGGACATAATTAATAGGTCACAATATTATGAAACGTTACGAAACGACGCGTCAGACAGATGTCATTGTATACTCCGGTTCTTGTAGAAAAGACTCTGATA
>DWAV01000948.1:0-15482 GCA_018231305.1 Noctuana lactifera
TTAATTCGTAATCGAGAGTCGCCCTTATTTGTTTTATCCCCGATAGATCTAGTTACTCCGAATAAATTAATATTTAATTCTTCGCTGTTATAATATTATTTCAATATTCCCGGAAAAAAAAATGAACCGACCGCGTAGAGAATATACGAATACTTTAATTATATTGAAAATATCGAATTGATGGCGCGTTAATTTTTTTCCATCCTTATTAATCTCATTATTATTGACACATACTCGTACTCTAACTCTTGAAGGCGATTTTCAATGACGAGTGCGATGTAGAAGTTGCGCAGCGTGTGCCGGCGGCGCTCATTCATAATGTAGTATATCACACTTTAAATTATTATTTTTCGAATATAATTTATATTATTTATTTTACAATAATTTGTATTTGACTTTATAATTATATTGTGTTAATAGCATGTCATCATTTATTGATAACGTGAAATGCGTGTGCCTTTTGTGATTGATTGATATTATTTTAATATTATGCAAGCAAAAGCCTTGATAAATACTTCATAAAAGAAAATTATTTAAATTCGAAAAATAAAATTAACATCATAATAACAATCAAAAACTTAAGAGTACCCGTAGGTAAACTATTATAAAAACCTACATATTTCATAAATTAGTCGATGCAAAAAATATTAAAATTTACTTCGTAAAAGAATAATACGAGTATTTTTAAGTAAAATGAAAATGTAACTGCGACGACGAAACGACATAATGCAACGGTAAACGTTTTGAAAAGAGGGTCGTTTCGATTGACGCGTAACCGAGTTAGCGGCGCGGGCCCCCACAGCCTCCGAGACGACACAATCGTCACAATCGTCCGCTGATTTACCTTTACATTCATATTCTGCACAAATTTATCAACCTTGTGATATAATTTTATTCATACTTTCTTCATTGTTAATTAACGTACTTATGTTTATAAAGCTACGCGGCGTAGCTGTGCGCCCGGCCGTAGCGCTCGGCCGTAGCGCTCGCGGCACCTACGAAATATTGACCGTTGTAATAATTTTGATCTCGTATAAGTTTAGGGACCTTTCAAAACTCTACGAACAGTGAGTCGGTTCAGTTTCAGATATTAAGCAAACTATTTATATAATTATCATTGTATGAGCACTGAGTTTTATTTAATATTTTTTGCTTGTAATTGATGATTGGACTCGAAACAAAATCTTTACACAACAAAAGGAGTGTTTTTCATCTTTTTATTCAAAAGTTGGAACATAGATAAATCTATAGTCGCTATACATTAATTCCCCTAATTATTAATATCAGAAAGCCACAGCGAAGCGTGGCGCATCGCCAGGTCTAGCAGTTTTATTAATTCATTTTATGGCCACATATTAATAGTTATTATATCTAGATTTATATCGGAATATTATGCATGATATGAGTGAAATCCGTATCTTTCCTTTTTAAGCAACACGCCCAGGTCTACTGTACTGAATGGCGAGCACGCCTCGGCTCACTAATGATAAAAACTGTTTACAAACGTAATTGAATGTGAAACGAGCCCAATGACGGCGAGATCAAAGCGGCGCCGCGGGCTCTCCACCGCTTTGTATCGCGTTTTAATTCATTTTAAAGATGTGCAGAACATCCCCCGCCCGAACCGGCGCGCCGCCCGCGAGCTCCGAACATACCAATGTGTTCTTTATGAGGAAAGATAACGAAGGTACCTAATTCACCAGAAATATATTACTCTCGTTGGTTTTAATTAGTTGGAATTTCGATTAATTGAGAAATATATTATGTACAAATAACACAGGTAATATTATACTGATTTGGTCCATCAATCCGTTAGGTATCTCAATTAGAAGCGAGTCAAGCAGGCAGGCTAAACCTCCCCCTCAGCATAATCGTCACACGGTCGCCCTCGAGCCCTCCACGACACCCAATTGGCAAATCGAATGAGAAACGCGGACGCCCGCTCACTTGACCAGCTCACCCGCCGCCGCCGACACCAACGCAACGCTCTTTGCTCTGAAGTTGAGAACTAAAGCTCTAAGTTATTTATTTAAGTTGTGCAGTGTGGCCAGTGTGTCTACACAAGGTTTTATAGGTTTGCAGTGACTTTCGTATTAAATATAATCTAGGTTTGGGTGAAGTCTGAGCACTACCAGTATGTTTATATGAAGGAACGACGGCCGCGTTTCCTCTTAAACCTCTTTATTAAACGTCTAAATCAAACCGTGTAAAAGATTAAAAGATATTTTTTTATAATATTATTATTAATATTTTTTATATTTAATTAAGACGAGGACCGATATAAATAATATATTTAAAATTATAGTTGTAAATGGACGATTGATTGACCCTTCCAAGATCATTCGAAGGGTGGAAAGGGTAATCGAGTTAACATCCAGTACCCCCCCTCTCTCTGCGCCCTCCACCCTCCACCCTTTCATTCTCGTCACGTTTAATACGACGCGGCGGATAATGTCATTATTGTCTAATTAAACCTTGGTTTGAGTGTCGGGCAGTTCACTACCAGTCCATACGTCAAACTACTTCATTAATGTCGAGGTACTCGTACATAACTTGTTACAATTAAGAAGTTGGTTTTTGCTTAAAACTTATATAGATGGGTTATATACAAGAAACACTTATCATTATATGACCAGCATGCAACTTTCGCTTCTTATCTTCTTCTGTAATTACCTATTATAAAACTAGTCTATGCAACTTTGTCAGAATCGATATTCTATCGGTCAGAGATGAATAAACTGACTTCGAAGAAAGCATATTGGATTGTATTTAGTATATAGCATATAATAAACGGAAACTTATCGCGCAGAACCACTTACCGGTATATAAACGTTCGTGCAGCGCCGCGACACATGTGGATGTCAATTGGGGAATTTTGTACGTAACCGAATTGCCGTTCGCATTGCATTTGTCGTGCAAATGGCCTCCATTAATGGTTTTCCGACACATAATGACCCTTGTCTCCCGGTGACAAAGTCCATAATGGCGTGTACTGGTAATGAGTCCCGTCCCACGTCACGCTGGCAGCTGTCATGTCACCGCTCCATTAGATTATGATGAGGAGGATTCCCGAACTGCGTCAGGCATTAGGTTGCCGCTCGCCGGTCGCCGCGCGTTCCCTCCATAGAGAGAGAAATCAACTCCAACCTCGACTAATGAATAAACATTAATAACAAATATTTTCTTCTTTAGTAACTACCTAAAATATACATTGAAAAATATATGTGTAGTGTATGTGCCGTAGCATACATACTCTGTTTGGTGTTATCTTACGTGTTGATTATCTTACGTCACTGTCAATGTCATTAGGGAAAGCACGAAGGCGGGAAAACACTAGCTATTGACATGGCATGAGTGGGTATCACTCCATATTACTATAGGTAAATGGTGGCATTGTCGAGCCAGGGAAATATAACCAGCATTTCTCTTCATTGTCAAATAAATTCTTGTTGTTGAGTGGGGGGCTTTCCAACGACACAATATATCTAACGTTGTAAATTTTTAGCTTTGGATGTAGCTTCGGCCTGAGTAATTTAGCTTAAGGTTATAATACTTATTAATAAAAATTGCTACTTTGATAGTCACGTCAATACATCGTATTTGGTATAGTTTATTGTAACTTGGGATTTGGCGCTTCGCCAGATATCTACCACTTTAAGCACGTGGTGTATTCTAATAGAAGGTGTCTACATTTTGATCGAGTGTGGCGGGGGCGTGTCATTGCCCACCAGGCATTATAAAGCGGGACGCGTCCGTTGTTTGCTAATTACCTCGTAAAATTTGAGCGCAGTCGTTGCCGCCGCCAGAGGGCGCATCGGAAGCCATGCCGATGCTCTGTTATACTGACCGTAGAATGTTATTTCACTTTAAATTTAGTCAAAAAATACATATACAGCATAATATTATACATTATGACTTTAGATAAACTCTCTTTTTATTTATCATAAATGAGTATCAAACGATTCATGCTACGTGATGCTGCTACCACTGCTACCCATGCACGCCCACAGCCCACATCCAACCTCAAATAAGAGGGAAGTCCTATCTGGTAAATGTGCTGATGCGAAGTTACTCATGGACTGCGATGATCACCTCAAACAAATATTCTTCATAATCCTCACCTCCCTAAGCGAAACACAACAAGTTGCTACATGACGGGTTACGTGGATGGGAACGTCTGGAGCCCATTCTACTGCGTATTTAAGATAAAAAAAAAGTAAATGGTGCTTATTTTCTTGTTACCTTGGTTTCCAGGTCCTCCGGGCCCGCCGGGCAAGCGAGGGAAGAAAGGCAAGAAAGGGGATCCCGGCGAGGCAGGCCCACCGGTAAGTTTCACCACCTTCATTTACCTCAGGTATCATAAGAGTAGATAATGGCCTTTTAATAACAATACATGAGGATTTAAAATAATTGAAATATTAATGTAGTAATATTTTGCACTTATTGGCTTTGCTTTTTAAAATAACTTAAACATCGTTAACAAGAGAAAGCTTAGTAGAGCTACTCGTAGCAATTAATTCTAGAGCTGATGCTAACATTGCGACAAGTGGTCCGCGGGCTGACATCTTATTGAATACTTTCTTTTGCAAACCGCGATAGATACGCAGATTTTAGCAATAACAGCATATTATTTTATTCATTATACTCATTTCATTACAAACGAGTAGATGTTCCGCTAGGTTCCTCACGCACATCGTATGAAAGCGCTTTGTTTGATTTTTGTTCATTTCGTTCGCAGGGCTTAATGGGCGCGCCGGGCAAAAACGGATTCCCGGTACTTCATCTTTTTAATTTATTTACTTTTATTTTCTCATTGTAAATACTATATTGGCGCAAACATGGGCACCACTCACTTCTATTCACCTCTTTTCTTTGCACGCGACGCCTTGGATGTAGTTTTTCAAGCAAATGAAATCAATATGCAAAATAAAATTTGTTTGCACAATTGCATCAATTTGAAATTATTACTTTGTTGCCAGAAAGTAGAATTCTTCAGTGCTGGTAGCAAACTAGTAAGATTTTGATTCTCCTACACATAAAAAACTTTAAAAACGTAACCAAAAGGTTGTTTTTAGTTAATTAAATACATCACAGGCGTTATTTTTATCCGAATTTTTATCCGAACCGAGTGAATTTAACATTAAATATTTTTTTTAAATCGTCAACTTGTGCTAATGGCACTGGTACGAGTAAAGACTTATGTTGAGAATATCGGTGACATTTCAGGGGAGCAAGGGCGAGAAAGGTGAACGCGGTTTTATGGTAAGCGCGGCGCGACCGCTCCCCCGCCGCTCCTGACCTCGCCTTGCACTAACGCCTGAACCAGATCAAGTGCTTCTTACAATACTCGCATTTGCTCTTTATTAGTAAAAGGCACTTTAGCAAACCACACTATAACTAGATTTTGAGGCAACTATGAACACTATTGATCCCTTTTTTAGTGTAATCTAGGCTTTTTTATAATGTATATTGTATATATACATTATAGTATACATACATAATATAGTATATATACAATTAGTACCTATATAATTATTATAATGTATAATTGATAAGTAGTACTTGATTTTGATTTTTGACCGCTTAAATTTTAATCATTATTTACTTATTTATTTATAATATCGATAATACGTAATAATAATGATGAAGTATAAACTATTAGAAAGATTTAACCAGTAGGTATTTTAAGATTTGATATTCTTGTACTCACCCAAGGAGATCACACATATAAGACTAACCTTTGCCCTCAAGTGATTACTGATTATAATTATGAGAAACTTGTTATCGACGCTGATAATTCCATAAAAATATTTGGTGTAAATAGAGTTAACGTTAATTCGTGCAAACACTTTAAATCAAACATTAATAATAATGGAATGGAATGTAAATGAAACAGGAACTGTACTAAAAGCTGAATTTAGTCAAGGATATCTGTGGACATCTAGACTCTCAAAGCAACACTATCTCCGTACTTCTGCAAGCATGTCAACTTCTATCCTTTATCTATTTTTAACCTACTAAAAGTATATTGTGCAATAATGCAATTGTATTTAAGTATTTAAGTATTGGGTGGGGCACTGACTAAGCGGTGTGGTTTGATTGTATTAATAGCATTGAAACGGTAGTTGCAGGGGATATTAATATTCTTGAAGTGTCTAGTATTAGTAAGTATGAATGCTCATCCTTGCGTTTTCAATTTCAGGGTCCAATAGGTTTGGATGGCCCCAAAGGAGATCCGGTAAGTTACATCTTTTACCTATTCGTTTATTCTTCTTCTTTAATTTAATAATTTTGAAACACAATTTAAACCAATATATAATATTATTCCAGCATCTTGCACTCGCTCTCATAATATTTTCATCAAAATATTCTCAAAAATAGAAGACAAATTATTGCTAAACTGTCTATAAATATATTAATTAACCTTTTACATTTAATAGATTCAATTAGATTCAAATGTCTGCCTACCAAAACATGATTTATGTATTTTCGTTTTATAGAAATGTTCATTATTCACAATGTAAACCAGAGACTTTGTGTATTAAACATAATGCTCGTCTCATTCCAGGGCCGGCCCGGAGACAAGGGCCAGAAGGGAGAGCACGGCAGTCCCGGCTTCGATGTCTTCGCAGCCGTCAAGGTTATTAGAACTTATTTAACCTATTCTAATTAGTACAAATTTAATGATTGCCGCTAATTTCAAAATAATTGAATCATCCACAGGTGATTTGAGATTCTAATGTTTGCAGGTGACCACCGACTTAATTTGTTACAAATATCCGATTCGAATCGGTGTTCGATAATGTGAAACATGTACGAGTAAAAAGATCAAGATAATATGACTTTAGCTAATACAAAACAACGTTTAACACTGCTCCACAAGGAACGATACGTTTGAGTTCTTCCTTACCAATGACGACAGCAGTGTAGATACCACCTCAATGGCTACAACTGTCATCGATTGCCTGACATTAACTAACAAGATCTTCCGCGATCTTGCAGAGTACCTATTTGATAAAAATATTTGTTACGGCGGTTACAGGGCGTGAAAAGATCAGTGGACAACATTAGGATGAGTCCCTACACAACCGCGGAGATCATTGCCGTGAAGGTACCGCGCCGTAGCACCGCCTCCTTGTTGTTCTGTTTTCTGCTTATGTATCGTTGTTGAATTGATATGTTACTTGCTTATATTACGAGATGTTCAGTATTAGATCGAGGGGCGTGAGTAGAAAACGACAGTCAACGCAACATCGCCTCGGTCTCAGAATACTGAACATTGACAATGCAGGAATTTTATTTGCGCTTTTTATGTCGTAAAGAGTGATTATTTTCCGTAAGGTAAAGTAAGTGACGGTGGTGTCGTCAACGAGAGATCGTAGCTTTTCGTGTAGAATGTAGTGCGACGTTTCGTTCTGATTATTATTTGCATTTATTAATGTTATTGTTTGCGTATAAGCATGTACTGATGGATGCGACTCCTTAGGGCCTGCAGGCGGCCGGCCACAACATCTCAGCGCACTCCGTCATACAGCTGAAGGTGAGTACTTACTCCTCGCAAATGACAAATATACGAGATAATGGGATAAGGCACGACGCAACGGCTTTACACGAAATCCAAAATGAAAATTATATTTTTAGTGAAGCAGGATATTGATGCAGCGGGTACGTGTTCTGTGATATAACTTCTCATTCTGTAGTTTTGATTTAGAACATTGTAGATAATAGGTTTCTTTGGAAACATAATATTTGCTTAGTGCATGAACGTATTGAACTTGTATTTTTATTAGTACGTAAATACTTGAACTAGTAAAATAAATAAGAAAATTTACACAAACCGATCGAAGTCCGCTCTACTTTGATTCCTTACTCTAAATATCTTACTTAATTACACTTCATATTTATATTACTATAATACTTAACTATGATACGAATTATAATTTAATTTTAAAATTATAATATTATTAATAATAACATTCGGTAAATAAAATATATTTTTTTGTAATAAAAATAAATTAAGATTAGAAAAACAGTTTTGTGATTATAGGGAGAACCAGGGGAACCCGGGCCGCCGGGTCCGCCGGGGCCAACCGGGTCGGATGGGTCTCCCGGCAGCGAGGGGCGAACAGGCCCGCCTGGACCCACCGGAACTTCCGGCGCTTTGGGGCCACCTGGGCCACCCGGCCCTCTCGGCCCTATTGGACCACCAGGTCCCGTAGGTCATAAGGTACTTTTTCCGAAACATGACGATTTCATAAGTGCGAAATGGGATATGAAAAATTTACCCGAACCCACTCGATACAAAGCAAGCAAAATCATCGAGACACTGGTTTTCAATATGTTGGTAATATTGCTGGTTTATGAACCAGCCCTGAATTGTCTTAATTGGGATTTGTTTCAGTGGCACGCAGTGAGAAGTATCCTATATAGTTATTTGCGTTTTAAGCAATTAAATGTTGTATCCGTGAAGGAAAACGTTATGACAAACCCTGCATGCCTCATACTTTTCTATAAAAGTACTTAAAATGCATGTGAAGTTCACCAACCTGCAATTGGCTACTAATTAATTTTTATATTTGAGAGAATGTCCGCGCCCAGCAGTAGGATTGTGATCCGTGGATGATGATGACAGAAATTAATATTAATAATAATTATTAATTAATTAGATTATAATCTATAATCAGTTGACAGTTCCGATCATGAGGTAGTACTGTGATAATAATTGTCCGTGATTAACGAAAATGTTCTGAAGCAAGATAAACATAATAAAAATTAAAACAAACACAATTTCAGGGCGACAAAGGTGACAAGGGTGAACGGGGCTTCACGACTACACTGAAAGGCGATGCTTTCCCGACTGGCATCATCGAAGGCCCGCCCGGACCGCCCGGACCGCCCGGTAACCATTCCCACTTACCCCGACTCACTCTGCCGTAGCCAAATACTGCTGGTGCGAGTTTCGAACGAGTCCAGAGCATTTGGAAAATATAATGGTTAACAACTGTGCTGAGAACATTTCATATTTGATATTGACTAACGAGATTAACTCTAGTAGGAAACTCGCACGACGGTACTGACGTCGGGGTCCCAGTTTAACTACGCTGATTTAATGACACGGTTGGGCTGTAGCTATACACCTTTTTGAGCGATCAGACAAAATATGTAGTGCCATAACATTACTTAGCAGCTTCAATTTAATAGTAGAAAAACCACGGAATACCCGGGAATGGCAATTAATATCTGCTAAAATTATAGAATGAAGTTAATTCATATTGGTGGTACAAAATCCCAACGTTCCCGGGTAAGCCGGGTTTTACAAATTTTGTTCATTAATTTACTAATTTGTTTTTGCTTGGCAAAGCTTATACGTACGAACCTACAGTTGTTATTTACAATTAATCCGTAGTTTTATTTGGTATGGAATGTCGTGTGTAGCGCTAGTGTGTGTGTCTGTGTGTGCGGCGCGGTGACCGTGCGGTGTGTTGAAGGCGCGGAGGGCGGGCGCGGCGATCGCGGCGCGTCGGGCGCGCCGGGGCCGCCCGGGGAGCGCGGCGCGCGCGGCAAGCGCGGCAAGCGGGTACCACGCCGACACTATAGACACTACCGACTCCGACACTCCGACACTCCGCTGCACTGCCATCTAGCATGCGCACGCCTCGCTAGTGCCTCTCTAGTTGGCCGTCTTATAGCCTGCATGCGGTCTTTCCCCGCAAATGTAAAAAATATTCGCTATGGACCCTCCTCAGATCTCTTCAAATCGTGATATTATGAGAGAAGTTTACTTACTTATCTGGATACCACACACATAATGGAAACTGAAAAAATGTTTAATGTATATCCGTAAGCGTCACGAAAAACCAAACTCTATTCTTTTGATCAAATCGAAGTTTGTAGTCGGTCCGCGAGCGTACATTTCTGTTCTGTACTTTAGATTTCTGTATTCTTTCTTTAACGTGCCACAGAAATCTTTTCCGGTCATGCATTTGCCGTTATTTCTTAAAAGTTTGGCTGATAGTCAGAAAATAACTATTATTAGTTACAACATAAAAGATGACAAAAAAAAGTTACTTGGAATTGTAGGCGCGACCAGACGCAATCCCTCTAAAACTTCATTGCATTTATACATTAAAGACTGTTCTGTTCGTATTGAATCTTTTTACTCTTTTATATTATTATGACTTCGTTGCACGCGTTTGTAGCATGCTTGCATGTCTCTTCACATCATGTCGATGAACTCGTGTGGTTGTGGACGCTACATGTTGTGGTTGTGGTACAAGTGACGATTAACGATTAGCTTATCTGGCGGCTTCACCCGGGACGTCCAATGCTTACCACGCCTCGCCCGGACACGCTTCGCCTCACCCGGATAGGGCAGGTAGGTGATTAAGAGTTAAGCTTCGCTTTCTTATACTTTTTCTATTTCCTAGTTAACTGAAATGTACTAAGAACATTAGCAAAGCGAACACGTAAAATAAATAAATCTTGATGTTATACCTACATGTCTGTCATTTAGAGTCCACAGTTATAGTACTGGTAATTGTCCTAAAACTTTTCAGATAGCTTCTTCCTTCCTGACTTGTCACAGATAACATATTGTGTGCGAGGGTGTAAAGTGCAGTGTGTGTGCAGGAGCGGCGGGGGCCTCGGGCCCGCGCGGGCCGCCGGGCCTGGACGGGCGCAGCGGGGACCCCGGCGTGCCCGGCCCGCCTGGCAAGCCGGTATGTATTAGTGTTTTAGCTTCAGTTTGTACCAAATTAAAACAGGCATTCATTATTTCAACAGAACATAAACAGTTAAAAATATACCGGCTGAATTGAGAACATCTTCCTTTTAGAAGTCGGTTAAAAAGTTCTCAATTTTCTCGAAATATATAATATAATATTATACAACTTCGCCATTAACATTTTGATACAGACTTAGACTTTACTAGACTGCACTGTATAGTGTACTCGTACTACCAGGTTGAAATATTAAATACTTTCATATTTTAAATTTTAACATTAAGATGTAAAAAAATCGAATTTGTTGCTTTTGTTGTAGACTATAATGTATATTATGGTTAAATCAAAAGTGTTACTATCCAGGGCGAGCTCGGGCCGAAGGGCGAGAAGGGTGACTACGGCGACATGGGGTCCCCGGGCATGCTAGGGGCGCCCGGGTTACCCGGCCCGCCAGGATACCCGGGCCTCAAGGGCGAGAAAGGCGACAAAGGTGACTCGGTAATGCCTCCTGCTTGTACTGTACACCTAATTTTTAGATATCACGGTACATAACCAATACAATCTGATGCTATACGGTGTACGTATACAACGTCGTCAGAATGTTGGCGCTTTTGTAAAAGGAACGTGTGACGATGCGTTTTTTTAAAAAAAGAGTAAACAGTATTTTATTATAAGTTTTTGCTTTGAGTATTGTTATTTATGGATGGCTTAAATTTTTTTTAAATTTATTAAATTAAAATTTTTAATTTATTTTTAGTGTGTATTCGGCGGCGAGGTAAAAGGATAAAGATAAAGTCAAATTTATAGAAAAAGTTTAATGCTGCAGTTAAGATTATAATCGAAGTAATAAAAAACAAAGTACCTTCTGGTGCCAAACGATTCAACCTATTTGTAGCAGCTTCAGCATTGACGTCGATACAGAAACAAAGAATAAAAAAGTTCTATATATTAAAAATACTTTTTCATTTAGGACTTCAAAATTTCAAGTCTTACGTTATTTTAAAATTGTATTGCATTCATCAAAATTAGAAAAGTTAGTCTACTTGTGCTCTGTTACTCGTATTTTGACATTTTCCAATCTCTGCTCGCTCTATATTCGAGTACAAAATGTTTTAAAGTAACGTATCGCTTGTGTTTGTGTTTCCGGTGTGGTGTTGCGCGATGATGGCCGGTGTTGCGCGGTGATGCGTGACGTGTGCGGCGATGCGCGGTGTGGCGCGGCTGTACCAGAAGTACAGGAAGCTGAGGCGGAGACAGGTAACTACCGACTCTCACTTGACTGTTATCTGTCTCCTGTACAACTTGGACGTGCGGCTTCCTAACAAAGTAGCTAAATACTTATTGAATGTCAACTTCATTAATGGAGTGCAGACACTCTTGTTGAACGATTCTATTAGCTGGTAATCTTTATAAAAAATCAAAACTTTATTGAAAAATAGTAAATGAACTGTAAATCTTTATGCCCACTGTTGAACTTGCAGGGAGATGGCACCGGCTACGAGTTGTACGGACATGAGATGGTAAGTTCAAATCTTATACGAGTATGTTTCAATAAATGTCATCAACTACTTTCTAAACTGTGAGACCAGGACTGAGTTATTATAGACCGGTAGAAGTAGATGCTGTTTGCTATTCACGCTATACTCGTAGGTACGTGAACAGGAAGGTGTTCAAGTAATTTACGAGTATATATATAATAATAATGTTGTATATTCATTGCCTACTTTGGTGTTCCTTAAATGTTTTCTTTTCAGCAATCTAGGTGGTATGCATTAAAATTTTAATTAATTTTCTCTATTCTCCGCTCTGCAATTTCCTATTTTAAATACTAGTAAATAATTATGAGAAATAATAAGTGACCGCTAGTGGTAAATGTTACGAGCGGTTCCGCGCTTCGCAGAGCGCGTTGAAACATCGCCACCGGCAGTTATCGATAGCTGACAGTCCTTGAACCTGGTTGGATGCCCTGTAGGAAGTTTCACAACACCAGACGGTTGGGTAGTTCTTGATAGATAATAGTCGTACGTAAATATTTAGTTTGGCCATAACATATACAGATTCACAACTGACCCATATCTCTCGATCTCCAGTTTGAGTAGGAGACTCGGACCTAACGACGTTAACGTATACTTGCGCTGTGGTTTCAGATGATGGGTCCCCCGGGCGCGCCGGGGCTGACGGGGCCCCCGGGCGTGGCGGGGCCCCCCGGAATCAAGGGCGACAAGGGGGAGCCCGGCGTGCGCGGCAAGACGGCAAGTACACACACACGTACTTACTATATTTATTTTAAGATACATAATATGTGCCTGACGATAGTAGGAGAATTCGTAGAGTTTATCTGGAAAGTATGGCCGCAATAACCCGCCGCATACAAGCTCGTACTTGTATTTCGGTTGTGGTGGTGTCGGTGCAGCAAGCAGGACTGTCTGAGTGTGAACGTGAACACGAGTTGCAATCATCTTTTGCGACAAAAGGAGAGCAGCTCGCTGTCCAAAGTCACGTGAAATGAGATACACAAGTTCTCTATATTATTATGGGTTTTGATTGTCCGATAACTGCTTCTTCCTGCTACAGGGAGATCGCGGCGAGAAAGGAGACGCTGGGCCGATGGGACTACCTGTAAGTATTTTCACTCATTTTAACTACATCCAATTGAAAACGGATGTAAAAAAATCTTGTATGTATAAAACAACAAGGTATTAAAGTTCAAAATAATAATAACAAAATCTTTATTATTTAATTAAATTTGAAATACTTACTAATGAAAATTTGTAATATATCGTAATGGCGTCCGCTCAGGGGCCGGTGGGCTTGCCGGGGGAATCGGGGGAGCCAGGACGCCCGGGGGACGCGGGACCACGGGTGAGTGTCCAAGCTGTCCAATCAGTCTCACACAACACTCGACTCTCCTGACATTACTCATACTGACAACTTTCTCTACACACCAAACACTTGCGACACTCCGACACTCATAACAGAATCCAGGTACACAAACGTGCACACAAGCACACATAGAAAACGTTAACGTACTAACACACCCCGTAGAATATTAACATTGCTGATGAAATTGCATGCATTATAATCAAGTAATTAATGTTCGACGCGATTACGAATACCTAAGAATCTTGTAACTAACGACATACGAGTAGATATCGCTGTGTCGCCGCTGCGCTGACGCCTCACAGAATTGCAAGGGGTATTGGTAGTGGCGTCGAGCTCGCTGCCGTCAGAGCGGTAGGAGAGGTGGTGGTGGAGTGTGCACTAACCGGGTGTGGTGTCGCAGGAGAACCGCTGGCCGCCGGACTTCGCCTTCACGTAGTGCCGCCGCCGCCGGCCTCCGCCAGCCGCCGAGCCTCTTGTAAATTGTAATATTTGTACGTACCCGGCTAGAGCTAACTTGTGACCGAAACTAGTAGTGAGTGTTGCGGACTTATACAAAGTGATGCGAGGGTCGCCGCCCGGTCGCCGCCCGGCCGCCGCCCGCTCGCTGGCCCGCCATCGTCGTTGCCCTCCGATTGTTAAGGTTTACTCTCTCGGCTGTTCGAGATGAGATTTACGCTGTAAATATTGTTTACGATTAATGTTATTGTGATTGTTGAGATTCCGGCTGACATTCATTTAAAGCTGCCAACACCTGCCTTACTCATGGTAAATACTCGAGTATCATTATCGTTTCTTGTTTCTAAATATAAATGTTTATTTTCAATCAATGGTTAATAAGTCAAGACTTTCTGTCTAAGTTAGCCTAACATTGTAAAGTCTAAAATGTCTTACATTTATCCAAAATTAAATTAATTCTTCTAAATTGTACCAATCTCATTACATGTTCTAAACTAACTAAACAAACAAACCGTTGTTGATTGGAACAAAAACGTAATCCATTATATTTTTAATGTTTACGTAGTGCGGCCAGAATCTCAGTTACTTACTAAGTACCATTATGTATTTAAAATACTCATATATCTTTGTAATATACCTAAGTATTTTCTTCCTCACTATGCTAATCTCTATACTATATTTCTCCTATACTATATTCGTACATTTGTACTGTAAAAGATCGAATTCGTTGTATTTTCCCGTTAATCTTATTATCCTATTGTAACCGTAGCTTAAGAATTATAGCTCGTAAGCAATGAATTAATCATCGATCAGAGTGACTATTTTTTAAGATGTAGGTAAAAGTGTTAAAGTGTATATTCGGTGGAGTTTGAAACAAATGTACCGACCGCTGCCAACATACGAGTAACTTCGCCACGTGCGCAACGCTACCTCAGTAGCTGGGCGGCCCTAGTGTTAAGTAGTCTCATCAAATCTTATCATATCTCTTCGATGTAACTATATTTGATCTTTAGGTTAAATCTCATCTATAACATTAAAGTTATTTGCTCTTAATTTTAATGTTTAATGTTTCAATGTGTAGTGGATAAGCCTGCTCACTGTACGTTCCGTACACAATGTGCCTAAACATATCACGCGGCGCACTGCACTGCGGTATGGTTCCTCGAGCATACTGCGTGTTGGATATAAACCGCGTAAAAACTAAATAAATACATTGTGCTCAAAACGTGGTATGCGTGGAATATACTGCAAACTCTTTATGCACTGCAATACACTGATGAGCAGTGTCAGCAGTGTCAGCAGTTGCACAGCAGCGCGCGCTCCGTCCCGGGTACTCCCCCAAACCAATCAGTTACATTAATGTGAACAATTCGTAACCTCCCATCTCTGTATTGAGTATCTCTCTCAATGTTCCCTTTTAAG